>JAVYIG010010351.1:0-69874 GCA_035222895.1 Strongylocentrotus droebachiensis
CTCGGCAAGCGAAAGCTAAAAAAAAAAAATTAAACTCGATGCAATATATTATGTCCCTACGTATATACGCAGGTGCTTTACACGGTACATCCCTCGCCGCCCTACAGGTGGAAATGGACGAGCCCCCTCTTGAGTTAAGAAGGAAAATGCTGACAGAAAAGTACCACGTCCATCTTTCCCGTGTGACAAACCACCCATTAAAACCAAACATCCAACCATGTTGGCAATTTGAAAAGCTAAAGAATAAAAAAGTGAGACAACCTTTTGGATTGAGAATAAAAAATGAAAAAATGATAGAGTCAATTACGGAAAAAGTAATACCACTTCCTACCCCCCCCCCCCCCCTGGCACAACTACACTTCCCAAATATCCATTGAACTGACTGAATCAATAAGAAAAAATGATAACCCGCGTGAAATGAGACTAAGAGGCATAGAACTCATGCGATCAACGAATGGACACTGACTCGCTGCTAGACGCAGATGTCAAAACTTTTTACGGAAACTTCATGGAATCTCTAAATAATATCTTAAATGAATTACACACTGTACCCAAAAGAAATAAAAACAAGAATGCGAGATTCAACCCCGTCCCATGGTGAACAGAAAAATGCAAAATAAAGATTAAGGAACGGAACGAATACAACAATAGGTTATTGAGAGTATGGAATGATGAAAATCTAAAATTATACAAACGAAAGAAGGCCGAAGCCCAAAGGATTATTAGACAGACAAAACGAAGGTTTTGGCTGGATTACACTTCAAAACTGAACAGGTTCACTTCAATCTCAGAACTATGGAATTTGATTCGTTGTCTGAAGGGTAATCCAAATAAAACTCATTCTAAGATATCAGCACTAAAAGTAGAATATAAAGTAATTATAGATGATCAAGAAAAAGCTAACGAATTTGGAAAGCATTTTCTGAAGACCAGTAGTAAAACAAAAAAGGGAAATAAAGAACTGCTAGATGAATATAAATCTATTGATTATAAAGGAGAACATGATTCAGTTATCAATGAAACTTTTACTATGATGGAACTCGAAAAAGTACTTAATATAAAAAAGACATCAGCCCCTGGTGAAGATGGCTTGATATAATTTGTTATACTGTGTTTCAAAACCTTCCAACCAGGGCTAGGAAAACATGTCTTTACTCTGTCTTTATAACAGAATATGGTCTTCTGGGACGATTCCGGAACGATGCAAACACGCAATGTTGATACCAATATTAAAACCAAATAAAGACTCCTCCCAACTAACATCCTACCGACCTATCTCATTATTACCTTGCTTTATCAAGATATTAGAAAGTATGGTAAAGGAGAGATTAGAATGGTTCATAGAGAAAAACGAAATTTTGAGTAGTATACAACATGGTTTTAGAAAAAAGAGAAGCTCAGTAGATAACTTAGTACATTTAGAAAATGAAATTCAGAAATATCTATTTGTGGGTATGAAAACCATAGTCGTATTTATTGATCTGGCCAAAGCCTATGATGCTCTCTGGACGAAAGGATTAATCGTCAAGTTACGTAGAATTGGTCTCCAAGGAAACATATTGATTTTTTTGAGAAACTACTTGTTAAACCGTACCTTTCAAGTGCAAATAGGTAATGCCAAATCGGCAATTACGCATCCTGAAAACGGTTTACCCCAGGGTAGCATTTTGAGCTCCCTCCTTTTTAATATAATGATAAGTGACATACCTTTGAGACCAGATATACATAGCTTGATTTATGCAGACGACATCGTAATTTGGGAATCAGGCCATGATGTAAAACAAAATATCCAGAACATACAACAATATCTAAACTCTTTGAACTCATGGCTCAATCCATTTGGACTTATTATGTCGGTAGAGAAAACGACCCCTATCTTATTTTCGAACAATACAAATGATGATAACTACGAGATATATATAAGAGGTCAAAAGTTGACACCACATAAAGAGCACAAGTATCTCGGCGTCACATTTGACAAACGGATGACTTGGAGGCCTCATTTATTAGATATTAGTAAAAGATGTCAAGGTAGAATTAATGTAATCAAAAGTCTAGCATACGCCAAGTGGTCTGGAGATGCTAAAGAACTAGTGATGATATATAAAGCATTAATACTATCAATTATCGACTATGGTTGCGAAGCATACAACTCGGCTACGACAAGCGCAAAAAATATGTTAAATTCAGTTCAGTACCAATCGTTATTTGTTTGTGCAGGCGCTCGGAAAGGTACATCCCTTAAAACGCTGCAAGTCGAACTAGGCGAAATGCCTTTTGATTTAAGGCGAGAAATGTTATCAATTAAACTAAGAAAACGAATCGAGAGTATGCGCAAACACCCTCTGAACGAAGATGTGAAAGATTGTTGGCAATTTAATATTCTTGGAGGTACTAACTCTAGATTAGCTTTTGGACGTAGAACCAAGGATTGTACATTAAAATTTAGTTACATATTAGAAGATCCAATGAAGTATTTTTTCAACACACCCTTTTGGAAAATACTCTCTCCCCATGTGTCATCTGAGCTAAAAGAGGTAATAACGAAAACAGATATCTGTTTTGCCCCAAAACAAGCAGCCCTAGAATTGATAAATTCGAAATGGAAAAATTATTTACACATATATACAGATGGATCAAGATCGCCAGATAAAGACTCTGCTGCTGCTGCATTTCATGTACCTTATTATGATGTTTCTCAATCTAAGAGACTGGCTAATTACACATCTTCTCATAGAGCAGAGATGGCCGCAATTGCACTTGCCCTAACATGGCTATTACAACTCACAGGACTCTACACCGGGGCAGTCATCTTTTCTGATTCTTTGAGTTCACTCCAGGCCATAGAATCTCGTAAAGACGAATCTTTCATTCTTGAAATTTTAACCCTGTGTAGTCAACTGAAATACAAGGGCACCCAGGTCTATTTCGAATGGATTCCCAGTCATTGTGGTCTACAACACAATGAGATAACAGATAAGTTTGCTAAAGCAGGACTAAATAAAAATATAGAAATCAACAACGCTCTTACCAGAGCAGAATCAAATTATGTTATAAAGAAATACTACATAGAGATATGGCAAAAAAGATGGAATGAAACATCATCCCCCCTACGGGAAACGCAAACTCTAGTATCAAAAACATTTGTGTGTTACCTGAACAACAGAAATCATGAAACTATTCTTCATCGCCTAAGAATGGGGAACTTAGGTTTAAATGAAAATCTTTTTGAGTTGAATCAACATGAGACCGGTCATTGTCCAAACTGTGAGCAAACAGAGACATTTAAACATATTTTATGTAAGTGCCCACTCTTTCTTATAGAGAGAGCCATGCTTATAACAGAATCTGGAATAGAAAACGAAGAATTAATCCCAATACTCCTGAAATCAACAGATATTAATCACCAACAGGCTCTGGTTAACTTCGTAGTTAGAACTAAAAGGGTACACCTGTACCCCTTCTAACCACCTTGCACCGCACATAATTATTTGAGCCCAATATGTTTCGCTTTTTATAGTGAGTAATACATGTACATGAAGAAGAAGAGTGAGAAAGAAGAAAAAAAAAGAAGAACAAAAGAAATTAGAAGATAGAACTGTCTATATTAACGTTTAAAATCTTCATGTATCATGATCTGTTTTTTATTGGTTTTCGGACAAAATTTTTAAGAAACGCGGTGGAGACGACTAGACATATTGGTGGACGTCGGAGGGCCTAGGCTCAGCATTAGGCTGAGTTGAGAAGCTTGTCACAACGTACCGTGTCCGAGTTGGTCCTTGGGCGTCCTATATAGCCGATAAGCCTTCTGCTCGCCAGCCACTAAATTCTTCAACATTAAATAAAAGTTTAGTTTTTAAAAATCCAATTTATCCAAATCTATATATCAAAAAAAGTAAATCTAATTTTAAAGGAATAAAAATCCTAAGAGAAGAGGCGTAAATATTCACTTCTGAATGAAAAAACGCTTATAAACTAAAACAACAACAACAACAACAATCAAAATGGAATAACAGCCTTCATATATACACGGATGGCTCAAAATCCCCATCAGGCACAGCAACTGCGTCCTTTTTTGTTCCACATTTTTCAATAAGGCAATCTAAACGTCTTACAGACCATACCTCAAGCTACCGAGCAGAATTAGCAGCGATAACAATTGCCCTATTATAGAACAACTAAACCTGCACGCAGGAGTAGCGATATTCACAGATTCCCTCAGCGCACTCCTCTCAATGCAAACCAACAATTCAAAATAACTTTGAGAGCACCCTTTTTAGAGACTGCGAAGTCATAATTCGCAGGCTCAGACTTTGCAACATAGGACTAAACGCAGACCCCTCAAAAATATGGGTATCCCAAACAACCCAACCTTGCCAAGCCAACACAAATTGTAAACACTGTAACACCCCTGAAACAATAACACACTATCTGATGGAATGTCCAAAATATACAATAGAAAGAGCAATGGTGATAATGGAAAGTGATATAACAAGCCCAAACGAAATAATGAAACTCCTAAAATCAACAGAAAGTGCGACCCAGAGAGCACTGATCCGCTTCGTTCGTAGAACGAGGCGTTTTCAGTGTCCCTACAAGAATCTTTTTTTTTTGTGTGTGTGTGTGTGCATATATCGCACGACAACCCAATGCTCAAAGATGTTGATACCTACTTTGATAGAAAAATAAGGTTTTACAAAATAGAAAAATACTAGAAGAGAAAAGGAAAGAAAGAGTAAAGACGGATTGAGGACGGTAAACCCTAAACAATTAATAGACTCTGAAGATCTACCCCAGAGTCCTCTCACCGGCACCAGAGTTGCCTAGGCCAATGATGGCCGAGAAGATTGCGCAATGTACCGCGCCGGTCTGGCAGGAAGGTGCCAATTGCGGTGAGGGGTTTTCATGGACCAGTAGATCTGAGATTATATTATCCAAAAAAAGAAAAGAGTACGAATTTACAAATAGTAAACAAAAAAAAGAGAAAGGCGTAAATATTCTAAAAAAGAATGGAACGCCGATAATATCAAACAACAACAACAACATAGAGTAGAGAGACACACAAAGAACAGTGAAATTAAGAAAGAGAAACAGACAGAGAATGCGTAAAATATGATACTCTTAGTATTTTCATGTTCGGATTTATATATCAGATTTTGTTTTCTTCCCAGGAATGATTTGATTTTGTAGGCCTCATTTAAAAAGTTACAAATTCCGGGAAGGAGGATGATGATATTAAAAGTGATCAGATAAATTTGAAGGGCCTAAAATTGATTTCGATTTCAGGCCGTTTCATCCACCCCCCCCCCCCCCCAACAAAAAAAGTATTAATAATTTTAAAGGGACTATGTCCCATTTGCAGGCCAAAAAAATGAAAAGGTTAAATTCCAATGGCATTTGAAAGACAATACTAATTTAGAACTTCCCTAAACAAAAGGGGGGGGGGGGGTTGAAAATGTCTTTAAGTTGGAAAATAACGAGCATTATATTAGTTGTCGAATCGACATGGGAGCTATAAAGGCAGTAAGTAATAGTCTGATTTTTCAGACCATTGTACCGAATGGTCGTACGTTTTTATGCTGCGCAAAGATTCAATCAGTTTAATTTTGGCCATTACAAGCAGTGGGTTATTGATGTAGACGAATGCTCATGTACCCTTTACAGTTCATGTTATGTACACTGTTGGTCATAATGGTGGAATAATTATTTTTACCCCAGTTAAGGGAAGGATAAAAAAAAAATATATATTTCTAATAGATCTAGATAATTGCATACGTTCTCAGATGTTATTGAATATTAATTTGCGAGTGTTTGTTTTGCGTGACTGCTAAATCATATGTGTGCTACTATGCTAATCAGCTATTAAGGGACCTACGTCCTTAATTCATAATTGACAGTAATGAGGATTAATGCCTCACAAAAGGGCACTAATATATAGCTGATCGACACGATGTTTATCCTGGGGCCTCACAGTAACGAGGCCATTGCTTATCCCCTTAATCATGACTGTACGCAGTGTTAGCTAGGGTACGCAAAACAAAGAAAATGCAATAAATTGTCCAAACATTCATTGCATTTTCCCCCGGCCCCCAACAGGAAAAATCCCCCTGTAGGGCCATGCATTATGGTTCAAGGCATGGCCCTACAGAGGAATTTTTCCTGTTGGGGGCCGGGGGAAAATGCAATGAATTTTTGACATTTTATTGCATTTTCTTCGTTTTGGAGGATTTGTGGGGGCGGCCGCGTACCCTAGCAATCACTGCGTACAGTCATGATTCAGGGGCTAAGCAATGGCCTCGTTACTGTGAGGCCCCAGGATAAAAATCGTGTCGATCAGCTTTATTAGTGCCCTTTTGTGAGGCATTAATCCTCATTACTGTCAATTATGACTTAAGGACGTAGGTTCCCTAGCTGATTAGCATAGTAGCACACATATGATTTAGCAGTCACGCCAAACAAACACTCGCAAATTAATATTCAATAAAATCTGAGAATGTATGCCATTATCTAGATCTTTTAGAAATAAATATTTTTTTAAAATCCTTCCCTAAACTGGGGTAAAAATAATTATTCCACCATTATGAATATGACCAACAGTGTATGTTATTACCAAAGATGAAAAAAAAGCCGGTCAGTCACTCAATAGTGTCTGACAGTGAAGTCTAGCAAGTAAACGGGTTTCCTTGCATAATTTGAATATTAGGACACTGCTACGTTTAAATTTCACAGATAGGACATACATGACATATTCATAATTCCTGCAAAGTTCTACAGAATTTGATGTTGGCTGCAAAAGGGACTTAGGAAGTGTTCCATATACATTATAAGATCAATTTCATCTTCTTCTTTCTTTTTTTTTTTATCCCAGAGACTGTTTATTTCGGTAATAAAGAAACCAAACGAGTATTTCAGCTTTCCTGCATTAATTTCGTATTTGAAAGGAAGTATATTATATTATATAAGCTGGTCAAATATCTATTTTTGTTCGTGTTTATATTCTGGTGTATTAAAAAACAAAAACATTAAAAAAAGAATCCATGATATGATATGTGATATGTATTTAAACTTTGTTCAATTTCCTCTCAGTGTATTAATAGAGGGTTTCTCAATGAAACATTTTTTTTACTGAGAAAGTAACCCTCTTTAAATAAAATGAATTAAAACAAAAATCATCCCATTATTAATCCGTTCAAGCACTGATTTGCTTGTAAGGCGTAAATGCCGTAAATGAAGGCTAACAATTTTCTTATGTATCAGAGAATCGAGAATTTTGTACAAAATTAAAGGCTAATTTTGTGCCATTAATTATCTATTTGTTTATAAATGTGTGCCCTTATTCCATTCACATACTGTCTCTCTCTCTCTCTCTCATTAACACACAACCACACTGCTATCACAACTCTTTGCTTTCTGTCCCTTTCAAAGTGATTGTTTTGTTCTTTCACACCCCCCACCCCCCCCCCCCCCAATAACAAAACAGTTATAATAATAATAATAATAAATAAATAAAGTAAAAAATACAAATAATAACCACTGGCTTCTAACAAAAGCATTGCTAGGTTATATGATCACTCAAACAAACACACCATCATTCAATCACATATCATTGCCTTTTATCATCATTTCATAATTACTAATTATGCGTTAGCGCACAATCTCTTCCATTCAATTTTTGCATAACCCATTTTTTCTTATTAAATGACAAACAATACATTGCTCAAATAAAAAATAAAATTTACACAAATTTTTCAAGCTTTAAAGTCTTTTTTTAGCTAATGCTTTAATGCATGAAAATCTACGTTTTATAAATGATGAGCAGTAGCAATTTATTTCAAGTGGTACAATAAGAAAATTTTCAATGACACAAATGAAAGTACTGCTCTAAAGTGACAACCGGTTGTTAAAACTATTGCAGCAATTATATGCCACTGTCTAGTCGAGGTACATTGGTGGAGAATAAAAGAGTAAGATTTGTGGTAAGGATTGCTGTTACTAATATGGTTGTTAATGTACGGGTTATACACTTTGTCATGTAAGGTCATGCAGTTGATGAAAATGTGTTTTTCATGATACAACGGTTTGCCTACACGAAGTTAATTATCTTTTTTTTTTCTTCTATCAGCTTTGAGATTTTTTTAAGGACAACGTGAATCTGAGTTGATATCGTATTTCCTGCCGGACAAATCTGTTTTCACTGCAATTACATTGTTCGGTTATTTCTTTTGTATTTGTTCTTGTGCAATTGCTAAGAATATCTAATTCAGGTATCAACAGGTAATTATCAACACATATTCATGCCAACAGAAACTATACTAAGAGTTCCAAATAGGCCCTCAAATTGGCCCAACTGCTGCTCAGATGAATTGCTACTTTAAAATTTCCAATTTGATATTTTAAGATTTATCACCATGAACGGATTTATCTAGGTAATGTAAGTTTAGAAACAACAGCCTCCATGAAAGAATCATAGCTTTTTAGATCGGCAACAACACTTAGCGAGATATTTCTCGAAAGTGCAGGCTTAAATTGCAGAGCTATTACACTTAATATGGATTATTACTTTAGTTTTATCTTTCAACTGTAATTAGTTGTTTTCTTCTTTCTTTTCCAAGATTCTACGATTCTATTTAAAAGAATAGAATTGTTGGAAGTATCATTAATTTGTTTACTTCCTTTAAAACATTACTTGATGAAATCTTGTCAAACCAATTATCTCATACTCGATGGCAAATTGTAGTACATAGACTGGAGCACTTTTAATATCTTCAGATGAATTCATTTGAAAATCTGTTTCACTGGAAGTCGTAATTAAATGAGAAAGCGACTAGTCCACGATCTGTTTAGCATTGTGGTCCCTCTTTCTAGGAGCTTGTATCTGTAGGCTGGCTGATGTTCCATATGAAGCATAATGTTGCAGGGGATTCAAGCTCTGCAGTCTAGAATTTGAAATTGAAAGTTATGTAATACAAATATTAATAAATACTAGTGTAATTTTTCAATCTATATACACATTTTGTATTTCTAGTCATGTCAATTTCTTTGATTGGAAAATACATCAAGAAGAAGGATAATGAACTTTTTTTTTTTAAATATTGATACAAAAGCAGTTTTAGTTAAAAAAAGATAATAAATAATTTATTTTTAGGCTTTGGAAACAAAACAAAATCTTTTCATAATCATTTTGTGTATGTTTTAATACAATAGTTTGGGTAAAATCGTAATTAGACCTCTAACAAAGACTTTGAGAACTGTACTTACTTTTTTCTTCTTTCTTATTGATTGCTGTAGGGGCATGGCAATGGTGACAGGTACAAAACATAATAAGATGAATTATGTAAACTGATACCGCTTACCTTTTCAACTTGAAGAGATGGACAAGACCTTAGGTGTGAAAGTCCAGATGCCTTGAATTTGTAGTTCATGTAGATACCACAGATCTTTACTTTGCAACCTAAGATTTAAAACAGAGATATACATATACCATAAAGAGAGCAAATATATTTCACAGAAAAATAGTTGTCACTTTAATGTGTTCAACTGAACAAAAGTACATTTTCATCACTGATCAATTGTAATTTAAATGTATTTGGGTCAAACCACTATGTCACGTAACTAACCACATTTAAAGTTTTTGAAAATGTGATATTTGGAACGTGGAACCTTTTTTTATAATACACATTTGGGATTCATCTTGATTTTGATTTTGATCCCAAACATTTCTTTAAAATATTGATCTTGAATGTGTTAATCTTAAACTTTAGCTTTCATTTGTAATCTGACTCTACAGCAGTCTAATCTTAATCTTAGATAATCTGATCTTGAACCAAACCCTATTGTACAGAGAATTGATCAAAATACCCTCTGGTGAATAGAAGAGAAAGAAATACCTAAACTGGTATATAACAAACAGGTTGAAACTTACATCATGCATAGAGTTTGTTCAACCACATCTTTATACTTTAATTGCTGCCCTATGCTATGTACACTATTGATCAAAATCTGGCTGATCTAGTAATTTATCTATGTTTTTACATGTCATGGTTGGCTTCCTCTTAAATTAAGAACACACAATTTCAGTTTGTTATTGTAAAATCCAATATCCGGTATCTTAACCCTTTATCATAAATGAATATCACTGGAGACTATAAACTCAACAACAAGTTAGTAATTCATATCTATGTAGGTCTAGAAGAAGAAGTAGAAAAATAAACCTTACCGTTTTAATGTCGGTGTTCAAACTTTGCTTAAAAAATCACATCAAAGGCCAGGTAGTCTAGAAGCACGGTAGAATCTGCAGTACCTTGAACTGGATTACATTATGCAGATCCAAACCCTTTCCTCAGGGCCGATGTAGGATGAGAAGTTAGTCCAAGACGTTGAAAACACGGTGAGAGAGAAGTCTTACTCTTAGACTAGAGGTCTATTTCTTGGATATGACTCAAATGTCCAGGTCCACTCCATCTCTGACTCTGAAAGAAAAACAAAATAGGAGAGCTAGATACATGAGTCTACTAGAACTAGACTACATAACATTCTACATCTAGTCTAAAATCTAACTTTTTACTGTTAGATGTAGACTAGATCTAGATCTAGGTCTAGATCTAACTCCTGTTAATTTATTTGTCACAAAAATACAAGTAGACTAGATTTAGGTCTAGGCCTAGCCAAGATATAGGACTAACTCTAACTTCCAACTTATCTAAGTTAGTCCTGCAAAAAGGGTACAGTGTAGAGACTAGGTCTACATATACAATAGATCTAGTAATCATGTAGGCTAAATCTACATTAACATCTTAATCAAGATCTAACTTGGTCTTGGGTCTGACACTGTGGAGTCCAATTTTCTTGCATAAAATGTTAACGTTAAAGCAATGATATCGTTGATTGTTATTTGTATCAACATGAATCAAGGGCTACCGCACTGCTTACCGGCAAAAAAAACAAAGTAGGCCTAGATCTAGGCCTAGTCTAGATTCGGAATCTAGAAATCTAAGCCTAAATAAATCTAAGGGCCTACAAAATGTATAAGCACTAGGTCTAGATCTAAACTTATCGGCAAAACCATACAACGCGATGATTCCTAAAGCCGTGGTAGACTTATTTTGTTATCAAATGCAAGAATAATCTAGACATGATCTAGATCTAGATCTATATTTCTTACATGTCCTAACCAAATATTCCACATCGTAGACAAGTAGGCTACAGTTAAACATGCATGAATGTAGGCTATATGAATGGGACGGAAATGCATGAACCAGTGCAATTCGAAGAGTTAACTTAACTTGAGCTCAGTTGGGGAATGCTTTTAGTTGATATTTATTTCAAATTTTGTTCGGTTAAAAATGAGAGTAATACTTTCCTTCTACCAAAATAACAATTTTTGTATCAACAGAACGGAATTTACTTACTTTTCGAGGACCTCTTTTGCAGTAGTTTAGCGCCGTAATGTTGTGGTTGATTGACCCAAAATCGACTAGCCTTGATTACAGAACCCTTTTACATTTAACCTAAAGTGTATCAAAATCAATTATAGCCTAAATCTGATTCGATGAAACAGCTCACGAGCATCAGTTGTAAGCCAAAAGTGATTCTGCCTTAAAAAATGATTTTTAAAATCGACATTAAATTTAGTTGATAAAACACCCTCCAGCGGGAGAAAAGGGGAAAAATAGTCATTTCCAAGCTTGGCCTTGTATTGCTTAAGCTTCGAAAATTCACAAATTCTGAGTCGAAGAGTAAGAGCTGACGATGGCCGTGGCAGGAGGGGGGGGGGGGGGGGGAGGGGGGGGGGGGGGGGGCTGAGGCATACATGCCACCTCATGGAACTTGATGTTCTTTAGACGATGCAACCGCAAAAAAACAATGTAGAATAATTTAAAAAAGGACAGTTTGTCTTGAACGGTTCATTGCAGCTTGAGCGCAACACTTTTGAATTCGGTGATTCGCCATTCTGCCTAAAAATAAAACACGTAGGCCTACTTGCAACCCGAAATATTGATACTGATGATAACTAATAAGATAGTGACAATCAACATGATGATGATATTAACAGTAGTAAACGCAATAATAAAAAATTATGATAATGATGATAGTAGTGGCAAAATAACAATAATAATAATAATAATATTAATAATCATGACAATTTATGATAATGATAATTAATTTTATCAGGATATGATTTTTAGTTAAAGTCAAAATGGACTTACATTATTTTACCTTCCGACGGTTTATAATAATACATGCAACTGTATATCAAAATTTTGGATTTTCAATACAGGTATTCAAATTCAATCTATTCATTGCGACTGTACAATGAAAATTCAAAAATAACAATTGAGAGCAATAGTAAAACAAAACCCATCCTAACTTGGAGGTAACGCCCACGTTTTAACCTTTTCACCCCTTGACGCATTCGTATCATTATGCTTTCTCACTGCAACTAACTAAACAGGATCGTCTAGTAGGATTTTAATCTATTTTATACAAGATTTGAACAAGAACCTACCACAACTCTGACATCGTCTTCACATGTCTGCAGCACTCGATGAGGTAAACCAAGTCTTCCTCGTCAGTGCCCTTTACCCAGGACAGAGGCAGCCACTGTAGGTTCTTGGTTCGTTCTCTGATCAGAAGACCCAGTCCTCTCATCGTCTCTCTCGATACACTCTGCTTCTCTGATGGGAGTGATGACGGTGCTGTAAGGTTGATGCGTGTGAGCTGCTGTCCTCCGGTCCGACGAAGACCAGCCGTGATCTGAGCTATGTCTCTCTCTGCATCATCGATACGGATATCGATATCTCTCAAGCCAGGAAGCGATGAGAGCAGACCTTCATAGCTTTGTGACGTCACTCTTTCGGCTGATAGCTTTGTGACGGATGGAAGCTCAGGAGGAGATGGAGGGAAACTGAGAGAGGAGTCTGAGATGCTGATATGGTTCAGTGAGGTGAAGGATCTGAGACAGGACCATATTCTGGCAGTCATCTCAGTAGATAGCTGGCATTTCTCTACGAGGAGTTGACCATTATCCTGGAATTAGAAAGTAATTTGATATGTTAGCCATATAATAAACAACAAATATTGGAAATGGGTAGAATTTAAGGGAAGGCACCGTGCTTTATGAAGTTGACATTATAATTCAGAAGCAAAAACAGAAACACTTTTATTATTTATATTCTCTTAAAATATTGCTGTATCCGTCAACGAAAATATCACTGAACCCCACCCCCCCCCCTCTCTCTCTCTCTCTCTCTCTCTCTCGTCAAGAAACGGGTCGTCTTTTTTTAATAATTTCTTCAATGTTTCCTAATCCATTCACCCCTTTGAGTCCTTATGCCAGATCTCGATCCTTACATACATACTAAACACAGGGGATAATTTTCAGGAGAGTGGTTGTTCTCGGGCGTACTTTGTCCTACACCCATACACACAGTTGCTTTAAAACATTTGAGTAATGGGAGTAATCTGTGCTCGGCATTTAAGTGATTCCATTGTTACGTACGGAAATCCATTAGTACCACCATGTGAATTAAAATTTAAGAGGAATTAAGTGGCGGCTCCCACATACTTACCTGGAGACATTGCAAAGTAAATGATTACTATATCAATACATGTCCAGGAATATATTCTCTCTCTCTCTCTCTCTCACTTTCTCTCTCTCTCTCTCTCACTTTCTCTCTCTCTCTCTCTCTCTGTCTTTCTATTTCTTTCTCTGTCTGTCTGTCTCCGCCTCTGTCTGTCTCTCTCTCCTTCTCACTTCCATCCTCCTTCTCCTCCTCTCCCTTTTCTACCTCTCTCCCATTTTCCCCGTGTATTCTGTAGCGTACATGTACACTTTTCTAGGGGGAACAATGTTTGCTGACTCATGTTTCCTGTAATACCCTGGTACTCCATTGTTCTCCCTCCCCCTCTTCCTCTCTTTCTCTCTCCTCCCCTCTCGCTCTATCTTTACCAGCTTTATTTGCTCTCACTCAATCTATCTCAATTTAACATTCTCCAGTATATAACCTCATTTTGCTTTCAACGGCTGTAATTAGTATTTGGACAGTATTAGATAATTTATCAACTGTATTTTTTTATCATACTATGCTGAAAATTAGTAACACAATACAAATTTATATTTATTTTATGTCTTTCTTATGTTATTAACCTTTGTTTTCCTGATCTTTGTTTGTTATGCAATTATGAGTTCAATATGTACTTATCAAGTCCATAGATATTGTATATACGTTGTTTTTATTGTGCAGGGCGCTCAGGGATAGCAGTTTATAAACTGAAGAGGTAAGCCTGCTTAAAATAAAACGGTACAGATAATATACATATATATGGCCAATAAATCAATCTCTTTGTTTTGCATACATGTGAATCTGATCTGCGAATGGCTTATTTTCATTTAGACCGTCAACCTGTCATTGCATGATATGACGGACCGGTGGGTTGGTGAATGGCTCCAAACATACCGGTCATTCACGGTTTGTGTTAATGTTAATTTCAATTTTATTTTCAAGCTTTTGTAAATGTAGGGTCATCGGAAGCATAATCTTATAATCTTGTAGTTAACATGTACATGCAGCACCTACATCCAATATAATATAACAATAAACAGGATGCCACTATATTTTTACAAACACGCTATACACATGATATCCATTTAAATACATTTATGTTACACTGTCTAATGATATGTGATTGTCCAAGGGGGTTATTTGCAGGGTGGGGTAATTGTCCCGTTGGTAATTTGCCAGGGGGAGGGAGGTGGGTGATTGTCCAGGGGGTAATTGTCCTCGAACCCTTGTATTCATGTAGCAATCGATATACTTAGTAGGTAACTTACATGCAAGGCAATCACCCTGAGTGACTTCTCTGACTTGTTAAGACCAGTGATGTGATGTCTTAGTCTACCTTCTGACTTTGTCCCACAGCCAAGAAGCCTGCAACATATAAATGAAGTGTAAATTGCGTATAAAAAGAGGAATGGAACGAAGATGTTAATTGCATTCATTTGTAGATGAGTGCATGTACGGTTGAAGTGTACCGATCACCTGAATATTATTTGTGTGCAGCTAGAATGTATAAAGAAGTATGAAGAAATAGGTGGCAACATAAATAGGCCGCGCACGAGACCGAATTCGGTCTTCGGTTCCATGCGTGCCCTATTCTTCTGCAAGCACATACGGGTGCGTCGACAACTCTACCACGAGGTGTCACTCTTCTAATTAATATACTTTTAAAAATTGTATTTAAACATGCAACAGCGGCGGCATTCCAGCCGGAAGGAGGGAGGGGGGCATGGTGCCCCTTTTTTTCGAGTACCTCAAAAGAGCCCCCTTTTAATTTCTAATAAGTGTCCCTTTCCCCTTCTCATCAATGCTCATATCACTCTGACAAGTATCCCTACTCTAATTTGATAGGTGATCCTTTTGCTTTGACGAAATACCCATTTTCTTTAGTAATAAATGCCACTTTTCAAGTGCGATAAGTGCCCCTGTTACTAGGGCAAGCAGGGGCGTCGCTAAAGGAGGGATGTGGGGGTGCGACACCCCCCCCCCCCCACCTGTCGGGATTTTGTCGGTAAAATTGCGCTGCCGTCGGGAAAAATGAGAAAAGGAAGAGGGGAAAAAAAGAGAGGGAAAGGAAAGAAAGAGAAAAAAGAAATAGAGGAAGGAGAGGAAAGGAAGGAAAGGAAAAGAGAGAAAAGAAAGAAAAGGAGAAAAGGAAAAAAAGAAGAAAAGAAAAGAAAAAGGAAAGAAAAGAAACGGGGGGTGAAAGAGAGGAGAGAGAGGGGGTAATAGCCTGTTAGAGGAGGGGTTGTATTAAGAGAGAGAGGGGATTGTTGGGTGGAGTCGCCTCGTCGAGGGAGCAAGAAAGAAACGCATAGATATATTGCTGTGTCGAGTAAGCTATGTCGGTATTCTTGCTCGATCATCGTGCACTATATCAATGCAGAATTATGAAGTCGGTTAGATGTATTATGTCGGTCAGCCGGCAAATTTGGTTTCCCTACGAACTGTGACTTTTTATCAGACAAAGTAAAACTTTTTGAAATTCAGACAATGATTTAGAGTCGGGAACGGTAAAAACGAATCGTCTTCTTTCTCTAATAATTTAATGAAACGTCAAAGCTTCTGTTCGCGCGGTAGGGGGGAAACTGAATTCAGACAAGGATTTAGAGTCGGGAACGGTTAAAACGAATCGTCTTCTTTCTCTAATAATTTAATGAAACGTCAAAGCTTTCGCGCTTCGCGCAGGAGGGTGCGGTAATTAATTTAAACAAGGATTACGAGTAATAATTTAATAAAACGTCAAAAAAAAATCGCTTCGCGCGGGAGGAGGAGCGAAAATGAATTCAAACAAGGATTAAGAGTAATAATTATTTGATGAAAAATCAATGCTTCCGCGCTTCGCGCGGGAGGGGGGGGGGTGGAGATGAATTCAGACAAGGATTACTGAGAGTCGAGAACCGTATACAACGAATCGTCTTCTTTCTCTAATAATTTAATGAAATGTCAAAGCTTTCGCGCTTCGCGCGATAGGGGCGAAAATGTATTCAACCAAGGATTAAGAATAATAATTTAATGAAACATCAATGCTTCCGCGCTTAAATTCAGATAAGGATCAAGAGTACAGAACGTTACAACGAATCGTCTTCTTTCTCTAATAATTTAATGAAATTTCAAAGCTTTCGCGCTTCGCGCGATTGGGGCGAAAATTTATTCAACCAAGGATTAAGAATAATAATTTAATGAAACATTAATGCTTCCGCGCTTAAATTCAGACAATGATCAAGAGAAGAGAACGGTACATCGAATCGTCTTCTTTCTGTAAATATATATTGAAACGTTAAAGCTTCAGCGCTTCGCGCGGGAGGGGCGAAAATTATTTCAGACAAGGATTAAGAGTAATAATTGAATGAAACATCCAAGCTTCCGCGCTTCGCGTGGGAGGGGCGAAACAAGAATTAAGAGTCGGGAACGGTACAAAGAATCGTCTTCATTTCTAATAACTTGATGAAACGTCAAAGCTTCCGTGCTTCGCGCGGGAGGGGGGAACTGAGTACGGACAAGGATTACTGAGAGTCGAGAACCGTACAACGAATCGTCTTCTTTCACTTATAAATTAATGAAAAGACAAAGCTTCCGCGCCTAAGAGGACATTTTTTTTTTGACAAAAAAAAAAAAAAAAAAAAAAATCGTAATGGACGACCTAAAAAAGATGACCTTACCCCCCCCCCCCCCCCCCAACGAAACGAAATGACGATCTGTCAAATTTTCAAATTTCGGGACCCCCATTAAGCGCTTTTAGTTAAAGGCTCTGTGTCAATTGCCCTTTGTAAAACAAAGCAAAAACACCATCTGAAGTTCAAGATATTTGATACTGTTAGCATTAAAATGAGGTTATCATCAATGGTTATTACATGTATTATAACTATTAATGTTAATTATATCATCATTGTTATCAATACTCATTATTTGGAGGGCTACCACTGACTAAAGATGTGTACAATAAACTCACATTAGATGATTCATCATCTTCACATGTTTGCAACACTCGACGAGTTCAACCAAGTCTTCCTCGTCAGTGCCCTTTACTCTGGATAGACAGAGCCACTGTAGGTTCTTGGTTTGTTCTCTGATCAGAAGACCCAGTCCTCTCATCGTCTCTGTCGATACACTCTTCTTCTCTGATGGGAGTGATGACGGTGCTATAAGGTCGATGCGTGTGAGCTGCTGTCCTCCGGTCCGACGAAGACCAGCCGTGATCTGAGGTATGTCTCTCTCTGGATCATCGATAGTGATATCGATATCTCCCAAGCCAGGAAGCGATGAGAGCAGACCTTCATAGCTTTGTGACGTCACACTCTCAGCTGATAGCTTTGTGACGGATGAAAGCTTAGGAGGAGATGAAGGGAAACTTAGAGAGGAGTCTGAGATGTTGAGATGGTTCAGTGAGGTGAAGGATCTGAGACAGGACCACAATCTGGCAGTCATCTTAGAAGAAAGCTGACATTTCTCTACGAGGAGTTGACCATTATCCTGGAATTAGAAAGTAATATAATATGTTAGCCATATGCTTAACAACAAATATTGGAAAAGGTAGAATTTAAGGGAAGGCAGCCTGCAATATGAAGTTGACATTATCATTCAGAAGCAAAAAAAAAAAAATTCTTATTATTAATATTCTCTTAAAATATGTCTGTATCCAGGGGCGGGACCAGCCGGTGACAAGGGAGGGGGCCAAAGAGGGGGGCCCATTCGTCCGAAAATTTGAAAATCGTGCCGGCAGATATTTCGCTCTGTGTGGGAGGGGGGGGGGGGTAGTGAGTACCTTTCAAACAAAATATCAATGCCCCCTACCAAGAAAGGGGCCGTCTTTTTGTAATTTCTTTATTGTTTTCCTTTACCATTCACCTCTTTGAATCCTTATGCCAGATTTTGATCATTACCTACATGTACATAATAAACACATTAACCACACTTCTACACCGTAGAATATTTTTAGTTAACGCTTGCCCGAAAGCCGACGACTAGAAGCCGCTTGTTTAATCGATGTGATTGTTAAATTTACATCCTAACAAAATGCATGTATACCCAAGTTTAATGGCCACATCATATTAGTAAAGTGACATCGACCATTCAAACCGAGCGTTCAAACAGGACGCACAATTAGTTTATAGACTTTTTAACATACACGTACTCTCCACTTTACGAAACCATATCTACCTGAATGTATCTTTCTGTATCAAAATATATATTCTCATTGAGAGTCCTATGATAGTTATTCTACGACAAGGAGCTCCAGAGTTATGCCAAAATAAAACAAATAACAAAATAAATGCAAATCCACTTATACAGAATAAAAAATACGCAAACTTATCACAACTTAGGATTGAAACCACGAAAGCCCATTAGTGGCACCGTGTGAATTAAAATTAAAGAGGAATTAATTGGAGGCCGCCAGATAATTAACATAGTACAGGAGCGGTACAGGCCATTTAGGTTATAGGGCAATGAATCCCTGGGCAATCACCCCCAGCCAATTACCAGCGGGACAATTACCCCCTAAGCACGATTACCCCCCCCCCCCAAGACAGCCACCCCATGATGACAATTACCCCCCCCCCCAGAAATACCCCCCCCCCCTTGGGCAATCACCCCCACCCTTGAAACTCACCCCCTAGGACAACCCCCTGTTAATTAAAGGGGAGTCCAGCATGATAAAAAGCTGGTTTAAATAAATGCAGATTTTTTTTTTCCGTGGGGTAATTGTCCTGGTGGTGGTCGTCCTCGGGGTAATTTCTCCTAAAGTTGCTTTGACACATTTGAGTGATGGGAGTAATCTGTGCTCGGCATTTAAGTGATTCCATTGTTACGGACGGAAATCCATTAGTGCCACAATGTGAATTAAAATTTAAGAGGAATTAAGTGGCGGCTCCCACTTAATTATCTGGAAACATTGAAACGTAAATGATTACTATATACAGTGCGTCCCAGAAAAAGGTGAAAATGAGAGAGACAGACAGAGGCGGAGACAGACAGACACCCTCTCCCTTTTCTCTCTCTCTTTCATTTTTGCCGTGTATTCTGTAGCGTGCATGTACACTTTTCCAAGGGGAAAAATTTTAGCCGACTCATGTTTCATGTAATACACATGTACTCCATTGTTCTCCCTATCCGTCTTCCTCTTTTTCTCTCCTCCTCTCTCGCCCCATCCTTTACTAGCTTTATTTGCTCTCACTCAATCTATCTCCATTTAACATTCTCCAGTGTATTTCCTCATTTTGCTTGCAACGGCTGTAATTAGTATTTGGACATATAGATAATTTATCAACTGTATGTTTTGATCATACTATATAGCATATAGCATATCATGCTGAAAATTAGTAACACTTTGCAATTTTGTATTTATATTATGTCTTTCTTATGTTTTTAACCTTTTTTTCCTGATCTTTGTTTGTTATGTAATTATGAGTTCAATATGTACTTGGAAGTCCATATATAGTGTATATACGTTACTTTTATTGTGCAGGGCGCTCAGGGATAGCAGTTTGTTAACTGAAGAGGTAAGCCTGCTTTAAATAAAACGGTACAGATAGTATCCATATATATGGCCAATATTTCAATCACTTTGTTTTGCATACATGTGAATCTGATCTGCGAATGGCTGATTTTCATTTAGACAGTCAACCTAGAACCCTTGCATTCATGTAGCAATCGATATACTTAGTAGGTAACTTACATGCAAGGCAATCACCCTGAGTGACTTCTCTGACTTGTTAAGACCAGTGATGTGACGTCTTAGTCTACCGTGTGAGTTTGTACCACAGCCAAGAAGCCTGCAACATATAAGTGAAGTGTACATTGCGTAAAAAAGAGGAATAGAAAAAATATGTTAATTGCACCCATTTGTAGATGAGTACATGTACGATTAAAGTGTACCGATCACCTGAATATTATTTGTGTATAGTTAGAATGTATACAAAATCAACCTGAAAATAATTGACCTGGCATTGTTTGGGTTAACCGTATTAGGTATGAAGAAATAACATAAATATGGCACGCACGGGACCGAATTCGGTCTTCGGTTCCATGCGCGTCCTATTCATCTGCGAGCACGTATACGGATGCTTCGACAAGTTAGATGTGTCACTCTTATGCTTAATATTGGGATTGTATTTGGACAGGCAAAAGAGGCGGCACTCTAGCCGGAGGGGGGGGGGGGAGACATAGTTTGTTTTCTTTCTTCGAATACCCCAAAACAGCTCCTTTTTACTTATACAAAGTGCCGTTTATTTTTCACTTTTTATACAGATAAGTCCCTCTTTTTTCTTTTAATGAGTGCCCCTTCCCCCTTCCCAAAAGAGCTTTAATCCCCTCTGATAAGTATCCATATTGTAATCAGATATGGGACCCTTTTGCTTTGATGAAATGTTCATTTCCTGTTTTAATAAATGCCCCTGGTCCCTTCTGATAAGTGCCCATTTTCGAGTGTGATAAGTGCCCCTGTTACTATGGCACGTGTCTCTTTTCCTTTCTAACAACTGCTCTTTCTGTTCTAAGAAGTGCCCAATTTTCATCCCTGATGAGTGCCGCTTTCCAGGTATGAGAAATGCCCCTTCTGAGATCCGATAAGTGACAATTTTACCTTGACAGATGCCCATTTCCTTTTTTAATTAATACCATTTTCCCCTTCTGATAAATGCCTATTTTTCCTTTCGAATAAGTCCATTTTCGATGTGTTTACATATTGATGATGTGCAACAAATGCGCATTCATACACTCCAAGACCATGTGACACAGGCCTATATGTTTTTATAAATGAATGATGTAGCAAAAAATATAGCCTGATCAGAACAAAATGTCGCACCCTGTACAGACCTCCTACTTCTATGCGGAGTACAATACACTCAGAGTTGACATGATTGACAGAAGTGAAATGTATATCAATACGAATCCCAACGCACGAGGAAACATATGATCGTTCATAATATACTGACCGTTCAACATTAACAGACATACGTTTTGGCTCGGTAATAATAAAGTTATTTTTCCTTAATCGAGACAATTATATTATTGGCATCACACCATTGATTAAATGTGAGATTCTCAGTTATTTCTACTAAATTATTACGACATTTTCACGGTGAAAAAGAGTGGAATTGAGGAATTTAGTAGGTAATTTTAGACCAGAAATAAAGAGTAACGCCTTATGTGATGAACAGAAACAAAGAAAAATAGTTGCAAGATAGCAAAACGATTTTAACGAAATTCTTGAGGTATATTTCCGGCCCATTTTGGGGGAAATTAAAAAAATAATGCCCTCAGTCGCTTTAAATTAAGGGCACATGTTAAGGAGGCTATGAGGAATCTATTGTTTGGGGAGAGATTAGGGGTGATAGAACATATTGTCATTGGAAGTATAAATACTGCCCAATTTGTGAGAGACAATGGAATATACATGTATAGGTAACAAGAGGGACTTATAAACGGGCTGTTTTTTATTTTGTTAAAAGGAGGGGGGGGGGGACTTATCAAATTTAACGAGGGGAAACTATCATAATTTAATGGGGCACTTACTACAAAACAAACGGGTGCACTTTTCAGAAGGGACTATGACATTTATACACAAGGAAAAGGGGCACGTGGGGCACGTGTCAAAGTAAAAGGGCAGTTATAGCAGTAATATTAAGGTGCATTGATAAGATAAGGAAAGGGGCACTTATTACAAAAGGAAAAGGGACACTTATCAGAAAGGGAAATTTGCATTTATTTCAAAAGAAAAGGGGCACTTGTCAATGAAAAATAGGTTCCTATCAACAAATTTTACGAGCACTTATCAGACTTAAAAAGGGCACTCATTAGAGTTTTTAAGGCCACTTTTAAGACGCGGGAATCGGTATTTATACAGCAAAAAGGAGTACTTGTAAAAGTAAAAGAGGCTTCTCTCACATTGAGTTTGAATAGGGGCACTTTCCTACGTAAAAAAAGCACTGTTGAGGTAGTTGATAAAGTGAACAATTCCAAATAACGTCATCATGGTAATTATTAGTAATATAACTATTTGTGTTATCATCATAATCATTTTTTTTCTAGAAAAAACTCACGTTATATGACTCAGTGTCTTTACATGTTCGCAAGACTCTACGAGTTTAACCAAGTCTTCTTCGTCTTTGCACTTTACTCTGGATAGACAAAGCCACTGTAGGTTCTTGGTTTGTTCGCTGATCAGAAGACCCAGTCCACTGATCGTCTGTTTCGATACACTCTTCTTCTCTGATGGGAGTGATGACGGTGCTGTAAGGTCGATGTCTGTGAGCTGCTGTCCTCCGGTCCGACGAAGACAAGCCGTGATCTGAGGTATGTCTCTCTCTGCATCATCGATAGTGATATCGATATCTCTCAAGCCAGGAAGCGATGAGAGCAGACCTTCATAGCTTTGTGACGTCACTCTCTCGGCTGCTAGCTTCGTGACGGATGGAAGCTCCGGAGCAGATTGGGGGAAACTGAGAGAGGAGTCCGAGATGGTGAGAGTATGTAGCATCGAAAATGATCCGAGGCATGACCATAGTCCACTTGTCACGTCGGTAGTTAGAGTAGATCCCTCGAACGTTATAGTCCTTACCTGGTGTTAAGATATATACAGAGACAGAGAGAGTAAGGGATAGACAGAGATATTGGAGAGAAAGGGGTGAGAACGAGAGAAAGGGAATAGGTGAGAGAGAGAGAGAGAGAGAGAGTGAGTGAGAGAGAGATAAAAGTAGAGCGAGAATTGAAGAAAGATTGTAGCATGGCATCTACGTCTTCTTTTGGACAACTGCACGTAAACAAATGGACTTGATTAACGGTATTCAGCGATGTGTTAATCATGAGGCCTATACCACGCAATATGATTTATTAGATGCATTTAACAATAGGGTAGGGGAAATGGATATAGCCTCTGAACGTTACATGTTCATTGTACTTCTCACATTACTCCTGTGTTGTCTTCACTACATGGGTTCCCTGTTGAATCCCGTATCGTATTCAAATTATCTTTGCTTGTTTTTTTACTGTATACATGGATCTGCCCCAAAGTAAAGTATTAACTTTTCGTATCAGGACAATTACCCCTGGGCAATCACCCCCCGGGCAATTACCCCCCGGAAAACTACCCCCGTAGGACGATAACCCCCCGGAAAATTACCCCCCGGAGAATTACCCCCCGAGGACAATTACCCCCAAAGGACAATTACCCCCCCGGAAAATTCCCCCCGGAGAATTACCCCCCGAGGACAACTACCCCCCGCGGACAATTACCCCCCGAGGACAACTACCCCCGAGGACAATTACCCCCCGAGGACAATTACCCCCCAAGGACAACTACCCCCCGAGGACAACTACCCCCGACGACAATTACCCCCCGAGGACAACTACCCCCCGAGGACAATTACCCCCCATGGACACTACTGGGCATGGTGGCTCAGTGGTTAGAACCGCGCCCGTCTCATGAACGGGAGGTCGTGAGTTCGAACCCCAGCCGAGTCATACCAAAGACTTATAACAATGGGACCTTCTGCCTTCTAGCTATAGCGTTCAGCATATTAGATTGGAGAAGGGTAGTAATAACATATTATGTTATGCAGGGCCCGCCGGAAGAGCAGTTTCATAACTGAAGTGGCTACCCTGGGTAAATAAAACGTTATTATTATTATTATTATTATTACCCTCGAGGACAACTATCCCCCAGGAAAACTACCCCCGAGGACAATTACCCCCGAGGACAACTACCCCTCCCCCCTTCGAGGACAACTCCCCTCCCCCCTCGAGGACAATAACCCCCGGAGGACAACTACCCCCAATGACAATCACCCCCGTGGAATTGATAACACTGTGACGTATAACGCAAGCTTCTCTCCAAATTGCTATTTACAGAAAATTGCATAAACCTTCATTTTCTTTGTTATTTATGAAGTTCATTTCAGTCTTTTTAAATTATGCAATTCGATATGGGGGGTGGAGGTTGCCCAATTCCTCTGTAGTTTTGCTACCGAGTAAAGAACAGAAATTACATTTCTTAGAAATTGAACAATACATTGCGCGCAGATGAGTACACGTTACAGCCTCTCTCACTATCAATGGCACAACAAAGAAATTAGGATGTAAGATTTCCTTTATGCATCCTCTGTAACTTTTTTAATCAGCTGATCGTGTATTTGTCTTTGTATGTATAATGGGCCCTCATCCATGCCATGATCCATAATTAAGGTTTTCTTCACGTTATCTATTATTTCTGTTGTCATGCTGAAGTATAATATGTTTTCGTGTACGTCAAATTAGTTTGTAATATAAATTGCCTTCAAGTTATATGTACGGTGCCATGTCAAAAGAAAATAAATATCCGCTCTCTGGTAATTCATCTCATTTGATTTTGTAACGCCAGTACAGCGTTTTTCAACCGGGGTGCCGCAAGAGAATGATTTGGAAAACGTTGATTTTGTAAAAAAAATCAAATACCAGAAACGGTTAAAATATGTAATTACATGAGAAAATAAAATTTTGAAGATACTAAAGTGTCTTCCGTCCTCGCTCGCTGACAATAATTTGACAGCAAGGCAAATAATGAGGGCAACGAGAGGCCCGAATATCCTCAAATTCGTGTATCAAGATCATGACCGAATATATCACTTTTTATTTATGTACATTTGGCGGCAAGGTGCCCGCATACAGTACTTTAAATAGTTTCTAGTGTGTGGATTACAAACTAATTTTTTACCAGTTTGAAAATGTCTTCTCCTTTTTATTCTTAAATGTGCCCATACGTGTGTGCATAGCACTTGACGAGAGCCAGAGTCATGCAAAATTAATAATCTGTAAAGACTTTGGGATTTGGGAGAAACTTTTCTTTTCTTAAGAGGGTACCGTGACTAACACAAAATTAAAATAACGCTGCTCCAGAGAAATGTATTTCTATGCATTTCGAAAAGCGCTGGACAATTACCTAAAACTTACATCCTTCGTGGAAATTAGCAACCGCACTGGCGCTGCATAAATTATAATGAAAGGGAAATGTGTAGTAATGAGGAAGACAACGAGATATAGTATTTGAAAGAATATGGGTTCATGCAGGGGATTTTAGGGGCTCGTAGCCATCTCTCAATGTGTCAGATCGTCTTTTGCTATTGAATCCTGATTGTCCACGGGGGTAGTTGTCCTCGGGGGGGGGGGGGGGTAATTGTCATTCGGGGAATTGTCCTCGGAGGTAATTGTCATCGGGGGGTAGTTGTCATCGGGGGGTAATTGTCCTCGGGGGGTAATTGTCCTAGGGGGTAATTGTCCTCGGGGGGTAGTTGTCCTAGGGGGTTATTGTCCTCAGGGGGTAATTGTCCTACGGGGTTAATTGTCCTCGGGGGTAGTTGTCCTCGGGGGGTAATTGTCCTCGGGGGGTAATTCTCCGGGGGGTAATTTTCTGGGGGGTAATTGTCCTTGGGGGGTAGTTGTCCTCGGGGGGTGATTCTCCGGGGGGTAATATTCCAGGGGGTAATTGTCCTTTGGGGGTAGTTTTCCGGGGGGGGTAATTTTCCGGGGGGTGATTGCCTAGGGGGTAATTTTCGTGTACTTGTAATTTTTCTTCTCCTTGGCGCCTCGAACACATTTATAGTCATGTGGAGTTGGCGCGTTACAAATACTCTATATTATTGTTATTACTGTGTGCTTCAATACATTATTAAGGCTTAACAAGACGCGATTATATATAATAATCAATACATAATACATGATAAAATACTTAGGTCCTTTGACAAACAGTTATGACAGAAGAACGACACATTCTTAACAAATTTCCATTACTATGTTGTTCACAACTACAATTTTCTTCAAAAGGCCGGATATTTGGAAATGAGCTTACCTCATATTTCATTTGCTGTGGCAGATTTTGCATCCCAACGACGGTGTAGACAGTCGGTGACTTTAGAACAATACTCTGTGCAGTTACGCATCTTTCAACAAACGAAGACACATTTTCTTCAACACCCGTGGTCTCTGATGAGCAGTCAAGAAGAATGCGATATCGCTCGCTCTCATCCAAATAACTGTTCGAAAGGAGCGCCTCCATTATTCGTATACAGAGGCTGTTATCCGTGCCAGCCGCGAATCGGATGAGATTTTCATAGTCACCGATGTTTGCGTTGATCTTGAGCAATACTCTGTCTAAATTGGAAGTCTGCCAGGGCCATTGACGCTTTCTCGATTTAGCTTTAGCAGCAAGGTATTTCCCAGCCGAGTGTTCTTGAGCGAGTTTGTGATAAAACTCAATGGTAATGGAAGTGGTCTTGTGAGATCGTTGGAGCCTTGAAGTTATAACAAGCATCTTGGATAATATCCCAAGCTCACATGCCCTATCAAGGATAGAAGAAACTCTTCGGAAATCATGGGGCGTGAAGACTAGCTTTTTAGAATCGTCGAGTAGACCAGTTAGAGCAACCTTACCCAGTTTGCGAATGATTTCGCCTAGATTTGTGTCCGTTATTTGTTTGCCTTTTGATTTTGGTCGGGCATTGGCATGGTGCATCAGAAAATCATTCACGCTGTCTAATAATTTTGTTTGAGTTGCAGTTTCAGTGTTCAAACGCCCGTCGCTCCATAAATGACAGACCATGAGACAAAATAGAGGTGTTTTAGCAAGTTCATTAATAAGTGGTTGGTCATCAAGGTAAACCTTCAGAGCACGCCCTCTATCAGGACTCGAAGTCGAAGCAAAGAACTTGTCGATGTACTCACGTGAGCTCTCTTGCGAGAATCCTTCGATCCACATCTTTGTGTATACCGTCGGAAGATCATCTTGATTGAAGAAGTTTTCTAGGTGAGGGCGTGTTGTTACAAGGACCCGGCACTCTGGAAATTCCTCCCATCGGATGACACTGACCATATTGCTCTCTGAGCTTCGGTTTGAAGAAGAAATACCGGCATATTCATCTAGTCCGTCTAGTATGATGTGACAGATTCCCTGATTCTCTCTAATGAAATTTTCCAGACCCTCCGGTGTAAGATCATCAACATCACTCAAAAGCTGGGATTTAATTGCTTCTCCGATCGATGTACGATGACTTGTGTTTCGGAATTTCACAACAAACAGAAGTGGCAGTTGTTCTAATGATGACCCCTTTTCTCTGTGAACCCAGTCGTAAGCCATCTTAGCAACAGCCGTGGTCTTCCCTCGTCCAGCTGGGGCCGAAATGAGGATTCGAGCTGGAAGTCGTCCGTTTACTTTCGTCGTAAATATTTCAGCAACAGAACCCTTGAGTATTTCCTTCTTGTTCGTGTCTTGTCCACGAACGTCCTTCTTCACCATTGTGACAACCGTGTGCATATCTTTGAACTCAGCATAATCACTTTTATCCCAAGGTTTCATTTGAATTTTGCACAATTGATTAAGGTACTTATTCTCCAACTTTTCGCGACATCGCTGAACAGTCAATGATGCCGAGATCTTCTTACTGTAGATACCTGGAATGATACAAGCATATAAGACAACAATTTATATTGCACTCCCACAATCTCAGCCCCTTCACACTCCGACCCAGTAGGGTTCGTTAAGTTTTGTTCTTTTTGATGAAACACATGTATCGTTTATTTATTTCTTAATCAATATTCATTGTTCCGACATTTTTCCTCTTCCACCTGAAGTATAAGCCGGGAAACACACGAAAAGAAAACCCAAACCTTAATAGCAGATTGCTCTGACAGAAAGCATGAGAGAAGCTGCAGACAGGTAAGCTTATTTTGAATGAAATCGTTAAAGTTCATAACAAGAGCATTATAACTTTGTAAATGTTGCAATCACTATACGTAAGGGAATTTTTGTATTGGCCGAATCAGTAATTTTACTATGATGTAGTGGCGGACAACTCTCCCATCTGTTCCAATACACACAAAAACACCTAAAATGTTAACAACAACGACCAAATGTGTTACTAAGGAGGATAGTTCCTTTTTGCACTGTTAGAACAAGTTTTAACATTTTTAATCAAGTTGGTTACAATTTTAATCAACCACAGATTACTATATGAATCACTCAATTGTGGGTTGCACTTTAACTAACGGCCTGTTGATTAAAATTTAAACTGTGGTTGATTACATTTTTTAATCGTTTATTGGTTAAATATATTTGCTCAATGTTGGTTTAACCCTAATAAGGCCGGGGAGGGCCATTATGCCCCCCCCCCCCTCCGGAATTGTTCTGATTGTTCGGGAAAGCATACGGATGGCGCCCCGCCACTCGCTGACTTTTTTCTTTCGAGTCTTGCGCATCTTTTGAAATAAATTTTTCGAAAATCGGACCTACCGTTACAAAGTCACGTGACCTTTTGTCTTTGCATGTCAGCCCGAAAATCGCTAATTTTCGTGATTTGTGTACAAAACATATGGAAATCTTATTTTTTCCAAAAAAGAGATAAAACATTGGTGATTTGGTCTTGTTTATAGTTTGGGTGTTTATTTTGGGGTTCAAAATAGTTGAATTATAGTGAAAATTATAATAAAACAACAAAAACAATAAAATACTTAAATAAAAAAACAAAGAAATACATAAGAAATTATCAAATCAATAGATAACATAAGGAATAACGCCGCTCTTCCAATTTGTTTTTGGTAATATTATTCCAAATGGTCTAAAGAATATCGTGAAAACTAATGTTTAAATATGAATAATATATGATTTATGGGTAAAAATGTGAATTGTATAACCTTATTTGCATAAATTACCATAAATATGGAAATAAGTGAATTTTTCAAAAAATAAAATTTACCATAGTATTCTATACACTTCACTTGACATGAATGCACATTTTCCCGGCGATCGGCCGTTTCACGGCCGAGATCTTGAGGGGGGGGGGGGGGCCAAAATGCCCCCCCCCCCCGGCCGTATAAAGACCTGAAATAGCCCGGCCTTATTAGGGTTAAGTGGTGTAGATTAAATTGTAACCATTTGTTGGCTATTTATGCTTTTTCCGGGCTGATTCACTCAATGTTGGTTAAACTTACACGGGTCGTTGGTTAAAACCGTAACCATTGTAGGTTAATTCTGTTTTGATTCACACGATGTTGGTTTAATTTGTTGGTTACAGTTATAACCACTGTTGGTTACACGTACGGGGGTTTGGAGGTCTTATCCCTGTGTTTGCAGGTAAGAAATTATTTAAATATTATTATCATCAATTCTAAGATTGTAAGGAAGAAGTGAAATAAGTTTCTTGCTCAAATTAAAAACGTTTAGAGTCTCGTAGGCTGTAGCTCAACCAGTAAGTGTAACGGATGACCTAGCCAAATTGCATGCATATTAAAGACGTTTCACTTTATGATGACTATCTTATCAGTTTTGTTTCTAATTGGTTTAAACAATTATATACAATTAGAGAAAAAAATAAGGTAGTCATCATAAAGAGGAACGTCTTTATTCATGCATGCAATTTGGGTAGGTGATCCGTTATACACTTCTCCTTCTTAGGGTCTGCCTTCTTCACAGGTGAAGATTCTTGCAGACTGATAAATGTGTTTGTGTGTGTGTGTGTGTGCTTACGAGAGCCAGGTGCATGGTGCGATGCTCACATAATTATGGTGTAAGTAAACAGTTACTTACTGGTTGAGCTACGTACAGTCTACGGGACACAAACCGTTTTTAATTTGAACAAGAACCTTATTTCACTTATTCCTTACAATCTTAAAATTAATGATGATAATATTAAAATAATTTCCTACCTGAAAACATGGGGATAAGACCGTCCAAACCTCCATTCCCTCAGCGTCCTCGCGACACCGTCCATTGTTTTTTGTTTAAATATTTTGTTGCACACGTATACGTATGTTGCATGTGTATTAGCATGTGTCGGGCGATCGCAAGGTTCAGGGCTAGCTACGCGCTTCGATCGTTCCGTTGGGTCACGTGACCAGTACTTTATTAACTTTGATAACAATTAACGGGGAGGGGGCAATCATTACTGTGGGAATTTTGTTTTTAATCTATGCCGGGTTACAATGTTTGCCAACGACTTGGACATAACCAATAAAGTTTAAAAGCAATAATTTTGATCAACACTGTTTTTAACCAACGCAAGATTACAAGTAAATGTTAATCAACACTACACTTATAACGTTTTTTAATAAACAATTCTTTAACCCGCAGTTTTTTAATACTTGTTTTATTACAGTGAAGAGGAATTATAATAACTATGTTATCCATATATAATTGTTGTCTAGTGCCTAATTGGAGAAGGCACGTATGAGAAAAACAGAAATTAATATAATTTGCCTACACTACAAACGGAAGAGTTGCCCGGGACTATGTCACAATCCAGTGACCTATTTTCCAACTTGAGATTCACATAATAAATATATATATAAGACATAGTGATGACACGTCTGAAAGCTTCATCATTTTCTAATTATTTTCTCAATTTATTTCAAACTTTCGCAATTCGGTTTCTCTTTTTTGTTTTTTTCTTCACACTAATGCACTTATTACAAAGATTGTATTGCCCTGTATTAACGCTATTGTTAATTTCGATTAGACAGTAGCTCAGTCGGAAAAAAATTCTCTCCAAATCGATATGGAAAGTTAAGAAGGGTTAAAATGTTTTTTGTTAACTTCTTTTGTTTACAAATTAATTGTATAAAATGAAGCCCTCATTTTTAACTTCCATATACATTTAAGTCGTTGCTTTTCACGGACTTGGTTGAAGGGTTTATTTTTCTATTATTTTTATTTTTTAACTAGAAGCCGGGCGCCCTTCCCGCCAACTTTTCACATTTTGGGATTCAGTTTGTTAATCTGATTATCAGTTCTGCGTGAAATGTATAGAAAGATAAACCGACGATCCGAATCAATTAAACAATTACGTAAAATATGAATTGAAAGTAGACTAGTATTTTCCAAGAGTCAAATCTGATTAAACGGCAGCAATTTTATCCCCCCCCCACCCCCCCCCCCCCCATGATGATAATAATACTAATAATGGAAATTATAACAACATAATTGTCAGGGAAGCCTTATCAGCAATTATTAGGTGGTCTGTCGATGACAGATCACCTATTGATTTCGTTAGAATTTTCTTTCTTTATTCTTTATTTTTATGTCTTCCGTACACTTTTTTGTCCACACGTTTACTCGAAATCGACATGGTCAATTTCCTTCAAATTTTTGTCAGTCATCAAACCCTATGATTTCAAGTTTCATTTACTTTTTCAAGTTCATGGGGTCATCGTGACGTCATCCAGGCGCCATTTTGTAAAAATCAGGTCATTATCGTATCTCAATAATGAGTCATTAAAAATGAACCATATTTAGTATACATCAACTTCAGATCAAAGGTCAACTAAAGAAGTCAACAAATTCCGTGCGCGCACCTCGACGCGCACGTACGCACGCATCAAATGTTTAAAATGCTCTAATTCGTTTCAAAATTTTTTTGATCACGTTTCAGGCCATTGTAAGCATTTTTAAAATGTGCGCACGCGTAATTATGCGCGCGCGTTTCCGCGCGTATCCGCGCGTCCTGGCATTTTGCAACATAGAATCGCCAAATTTTCTCTGTTATCATATTCATTACATTTTTCCAAGCATTTTGATACCTTGTTTACCTTTTTCCGACCAGTAATAACGCAATTAGCGGCTGTCAAAGTCAAACGCACGCGCCGACCTGCGCTATCTGTATCCACAATACATGGGCAAAAACATGCCTATACAAAATTCATTTTAACTCTTCAGAATGGATAGATTCCCCCCAATTTCTTTCATATTTAAATAGGTTATGAGTTGGAGATATGATTTCATGTCTCATTTGACCCTCAATTAACTCATGACGTCATCATAATGGCCTCCGAACTCAAAATATCAATTTGCATATTATGACGTCAGCAGATTTTTGGAAAATTGATTGTATCTCTGTAAATGTTGATCAATTTTCTTTCAAATTTTGATATGTTCTACCTTAGAATATTCTCTACAAATGCAGTCGCCACAATAATTCATTTTGATAATGGTATCATTACGTATTTTTGCGATTAAAGGAGGCATGTCAATTTTTTACATTTTGCGTGTATTCTCTATGGGACATGACTTTTTCTCAAAACTGGATTCTACATTCTCGTCTTTCGGGAGCAATATCTCCGTCGTTTTATCTTTGTTTACGCTGAGCTTTGAGTATGTTGTAGCTGAGACAATAAGCTATCACAAATGTGCCCTTTATTTTTCGATCAGATGCCGGGATCATGCTCATATCTCACTTGCAAAGAGGGATTTGAGAATTCCATTTTCCGTTTACGTGTATTCTCTATGGGAAATGTTTTGGTATATCGGTAACGCACTTGACTTCCGACCTCGAGGTCCCTGGTTCGAGTCCGGGCGTCTCCAACACATTTTTTTCTTCATTTTTTTTTTTTTTGAATTTTCAATGATCATAAAATTGAAAACAGACCACCTAATTCGTCCCCATGACGAATTAAATTTCTAGTATTATCTTTTTGTTTGTTTTGTATTTATAGCTTGTATTTATATACCTCACTTAAGTAATCCAGCAATCTGATTGGTCGAAATTGCATTCATAAACTTTAACTGTTCCCGAAAATTCCCAGTAACCATGGTTAAAACAATTCTAAAATCCCAATAACCATGGTTACCGGGAAAATAGTTCAGTCTCCATGGTTACCCCATAGGTTTATATGTTAAAAAATGGTCTGAGTGATCGAGGATACCGTACGTGTGCGAAGAATTGGTCGGTAATTTCAATACAATTGAATCTCGATCAATCTTACCGACTGCTTTAATATTCGAGAAATAGTTGTTTTATACGCTCTCGGGAAGGTTACAATTGGGCTATTGCCCTCTGGCACGCCTCGGGTTATAGCACAATTCTAACCTTCCCTTGAGCGTATAAAAACAACTATTTCTCTCAAAGCAGTCATTAATACTATACTATTATATGGGGTAATTTTAGTTTTTTTTTTTGGTTCTCGATGATTATTTGTATTTGTTATCAATATCATCCTTTAAAATGTTTTTTTTTCCCAACATGTTTTATTGCGTGAAAGTAAACAACAGCGAAACTCTTTATTAGGTGTCTGACAGAAATCGGAAGTTGTTTGAACCTTCGCAAACTGAGATCACTACCGAAGGCTTAATGTGTGAATCTCTAATCGCCAATTTTGTCATTCGAACTGAACATTGAAATATCAATATTCCTTTCTCTTCTAAATAACCTAGGAGCTATGCCTAATATATAGTCTGGATGGCATGTCGTTGTATTAGCCCCCCCCCCTTTCCACGAAGAAGAATCACTGTTTAAATGCAATCATACCTGAGCTACTGTCCAGTGGAGTCGCCTCTATGACTTGTTCATGTGGGTCCTGCTGCTTTGAGAGATATTCACCTACAGGAAATGTATACAGAGTCATTTTCTGATGTTATTTATACATCCATGGCTCGAGAGAATCGAACATTAAAACATATTCTTTTTATTTAGAAACGAATATTTTTTTTAATTTCAGAAATCAAACAATACACCTGAATACAGCAAGACTGCTAGACTGATCAAATTTACTTTGAATATCATAATCAATCATACAATATAGATAGACTATAGTTCATTCAGTTGCATTTAAGTTACTGTTTACCTTTGGACAATTTTTTCCCCAATCCACCAAGCTCCACATCATGAAGCTTCTTATCCAGGATCGATCGTGATTGACTTGTATCTGCTTGTTTAGTATTCCACTTGATCAGGATATCCTGCATAGCCTCATTGTAGTTACCTCGATGATTTGCGAGAATTGTTTGAATCCGATTATGGAAGTACCCCAGGGCGATGCACAGTTCTGTGTAACTAGTATGAGGTATGTCTCTGGAAAGATGAAATATCTCGACTTCCTGTAAACATGGTAAAGGCTCCATTGTTCTGCGAAGGGAATAAACAAAATGCATTACATGGGTCATCATGGAGAATAAATCAAACCAAGGAGTTGTTATAGGCGATCAAGTGTTAAACAGGTAATTATCAAATAGTATACAAATAGTGAATGGCCATGAGTGCAATGGTACAAGATTTTGCACGAGGTGAACGATAAGAGACGCTATATTCAACGAGGCGCAGCCGAGTTGAATGGAGCGTCTCATCTTTCACTGAATGCAAAATATTGTTCCATTGCACGAATAAAGACCATTCACTATTTGTTTTATACAACACCTCGGATGTTAACGGGCTTAAAACAGTTTTCCTAGGCCTAAATCTCAGCGTTTTTTTTTTTTTTTTTCAATTGATGAAATTGCCAATAGTGAGCGTGCACTATTAAGCAGGCAGCCAACCACGCGCGTACCATGCGCCGCGCGTACCAACCTTTATGTTTAATGTGACGCGGAGTGCAATTTCGTTTGATCCTTTCGCACCATTGCACTCTGACGTCACCTAGCTCACAATTTACTTTGTACGGCTGGAGAATGATGCCGTTCAATGGTACTTTTAGCGCATGTCATGTGATCAAGAATTGACCAATGAGGCTGCAAGAATCTAGTAGGCGTTGTATAATCAATAACTATTTCAAGAAAGTTAAATATTTCACAGGGTTGAGATAAACTACATGAATAGTTTTCTTAAACTAGTTATCGAAAAGTTAACCGAGATGCTTAGGAATAGATTTTTCGGTTGACTTGACTAGAAATGGTCGATCATAATTAATGTGAAAAAAGACATAAAACGCCAAATGTTGTCATGGTATAAAGAGTGTCAACTGTTCCAGGGAGAATGACTGCATTTAAAAATGTGTTGGTACCAAAACTGAACTAAACTATCTATTGCTTTCACTTCCAGAACCAAACTCGCAAATTATGAAAGACATAACATCTTTCTCATTATGTATTTGTATGGGGTAGCAAATCGGACAAAATCTGTAGAGAACAAACGTGTCAACTATACAATAAAGGCGGGTTTTAAACAAGTACAATAAAAATCATGCATAATCCTTAAGATATAATGGATTACAATATTTAACTGATTCTCAGGTGAAAAGTTAGATGTGGCACACGTTTCATTCATTCTTTTGCCAGACTTATTCTTGCCACTTGTATATGGGTTTTGTTTACCTAAAAGATTTGGCAAACTTGACGCCTATTTGAAAAGAGGTTCTCTTTGCTTGGCCTCTCTTGGTTGAACTTTTTATTGATGACATCGCATGTCAACCTCTCTGGAATAACTCCCGAATCAAAACGAGCGATAATTACATAGTATATTTAGGTCTTGGACACCGGCGGCGGAATAGCTTTCAGAGTGCAAGTGCACCAACAAAAACGACACTTCTGGAAAAAGAAGAAGTGGGGCACTTGCATTGCGACTGATTAGATCTAATTATTTAGATAATCACCAATCGTGATCTTATACTATGAATGCAAGCGAGCGAAGCAGGCGGGTTTGGGGGAAATTTGAGTAAATATTGCTTTCAGTCGCTTTAGATTAGAGGCACACGTTAAGGAGGCTATGAATTATCCATTGTTTCTGGGTGAGATGAGGGGTTATGAAGGGTTATAAAAACATCTTGTCATAGCATGTATACATTCTGCACACTTTGTAAGTAGCAATGTGATACATAGGTCAAAACGGGTACTTATCAAAAGGCAGTGATAAAGAAAGGAAAAGGAACATTTTTTAAAAGTAAAAATGAGAAGTTATTCATTTTAATTAGCACTTATTATCAATGAATTTTTGTCCATATTCATAAGGAAAAGGGGCACTTATTCAAAAGTAGAATGTACACGTGTCAAAGTAAAAGGGGTAGTTATCTGATATAAAAAGGGACATTTACCAGAGGTGAAAAGGGGCATTTATATGGAAAGGGAAGGGGCACTTAATACTAGGGAAAAGCCACATATTTTGAGAATTTTCAGAGAATTTGTAACCAACTGGCACACGAAACCCCTGATTAACGAAACCCCTGATTATTATTTTGTGTTGCAGTGGAATATCATTTGATGTAATTTAATTTGTAATTTGTAAGTAATAATGCAATTATCTATAATTTGTATGTAATAATGTAGACCTAATATGTAATTTGTATATGACAATGTAAATTGTATGAATGTAATAATGTAAAGCGCATAGAGGATTTTCTTCGATGGTTATTATGCGTTATATAAATCACAATTATTATTTATTATTATTGCCCTTTTTTCTTTTCCTGGTCACGTAAGATATAAGGAATTTTATCCCCTTAATATATATAACGATATTAAACGATACAGATACATATACTTTGCCTGTTGTATAAAGGCTCAGTATCAATTGTGATTTGGATTCATGTTATGAAAATAAGAAAAGCCTTAACAGGTTATTACTCGTGTTAATGGTAAAATCGTACTAGTAGCAGAATAGAGAATTCAGCTGCATATACTGTCAAAACTAAAATCGATGTATAGAGGCCGAACAGATGAAAACCAAAACAAATGTTAGGCATATCTTGTATATGTGGATACTTTGCAGGTAAATTAGCTGAGATTACGATGCAATGATCACTCAATCTGAAACTGTATTCGGCAATTACAATTTCGCTTTTCATCATGGACAATATTTAATACAACAAAATGAGTAGAATAAAGTATAGGTTTAAGCAAATTTGTTCCATATGTTTTCCTCCCCATGTTAGTAAGCAAATAACTACCGTTGGTGAAGGTGATGTGACAAACTATCACTTCCGAGGCGATCTGGATGTAGCTATCTATCCGAAGCGAAGCTGAGGAAAGATAGCGTATACATTCCGATCGACGAGGAAGTGATAGTTTGCCATCGCCTGCAACCAAAAGGTGATTAGTTGCTCTATATTCCACATCTAAAACAATTTAACTACAAAAAGAAAAGGACGTGTATGCATCTACATAAAAGACACCATGCCCAAATTCACACCAAAAAAGTTAAACGGTAGTTTAACCCAACCCCTTGAGGGTACGGTGCGCGCACGGTGCGCGCATGTGTTTATTTTAATTACGCTCATGGTAATGCGCGCTTAATTACGCCTGTTTTACTGTGCTTTTGGATAATCTTCAGTGAAAGTGCGTTGCCCTTTGTAGATAGTACCTCTATCTTCAGTGAAAGTGCGTTGCACTGTGTAGATAGTAGTACTATCTACACAGTGTAACGAACTTTTTGCTTCTCCCATCAATAATAGGCGATCTATCTTTCATCACGTGATTTACTGTTGATCAATTCGTCGCTCTTTTCACGAACCGACCGGAGAGGCCATCACGCGTAAAACCAAAATTCCGAGAAATTCGCTCTTGAATATTTAACCTATAAAAGCAGCTATGTATATCCCGAAAATATGTACATTGTTTTCATGATGAAAATTAGAATTGTCTGTAGTTTCATATGCTGCATACTGCATTCTGGAATAGTGAGTATTTTTTGACAAAATGGTGAATAAACACAGCGGTCACTTCGTGGAACGCTCAAAATGCAACAACACGCTACGAGAACTTTTCACGAAGTGACCGCTGTACATTGATTATGGTCGCGCATGTACTAAAATATCCACACGCAAAAAAATAGCACTTTCATTATTTAAATGAACCTCTAATTAAATTATTTTTCTAAATAGATAGAAATAAATGAGCACTTGATACTTTATCATCTAAGGATCATTCTAATATGAAAACCCTTCAACATTGTGGAGTAAGTCTTCAGAAAATGAACTATTAACACAGCGGTCAGTTCGTGAAACGCTCATAATGCAACAGCGCGCTATGAGAACTTTTCACGAAGTGACCGCTGTACATTGTTTATGGTCGCGCATGTAGTAATGATATACACACGCGTGAAAATAGCTTTCATTATTGAAATAAACCTGTAATCAAATAATTCATTTGAATAAATAGAAATAAATTGGTAATTTATACTTTCTTTCATGCATTCATTCATTTGGTCTGTTAAAATAAGAGCATGCAACTCGGGAGCTGAAATTGTTCAGTTTACACAAAAAATATACAAAATTAATGATTAACAAAGAACGTCAATTAAACATTAGTTATTATTCTTCAAATCTTACAAATGAGACAGAATTAGAACATAATATATTACAAATAAAAACAAATAGGTGAATTTATAAACGTCATGCTCACAAGTGTAAGAGAAAGGGTAGCTATAGAGAGTGAGCAAAAATTAAATGAGGGAAAGAGGGTAGAGAGAGATAGAGGAAAAGACTATAGGAATACGGTTAAACTGGGCAAAACAGGAATGTAAGCATGCAGAGGAGAGAAGGAGAGAAAGAGTGGGAAAAGAAAGACACGGGGAAGGGAATAAAGAGAAAGAGTAGAGAGGGGTGGAGAGAGAGAAGGTAGGAGATAGAGGGAGGAAATATTGAGAGATGAGAGAGAAAAAGAGATCAATAATATACAAATTAATGAAAATGTTCACCTTGAAATACAGATAAAGGTAGACATGGTAGAGAGGGGTGGAAATAGAAGGATGGGGTAGAGAACGGAAGCGAGAATTAGAGAAAGATAGAAAGCGAGGTAGGGAGAGAAGGAGAGTAACAAGAATTAAGAGAGGAGAGAGAAGGGGAGTAAACAAAAATAAGAGAGGAGAGATAAATGTGATGTAGAATAAATAAGGGGTAATTGACTTACATGTATATATCTTTCTGTTCTTTTTTTATTTGTATTAATTATTTTGTTCTCCCTTTAATTACCCCACCCCCTTTCTCATTCCTCCTCTTTTTACACACTAATATGCTCCTTCTGCTCTCATCTCTGCCCATCTCTTATCCATACGTTCATACTCATACTCTCTCTTTTATTCATCTTTTTCTTTATTCAACTTTTTTCTAAAAGTTTGGTCTCATTTCCATTTTTTCCTTTGTCCTATTCAAACATTCCATTACAGTAGATCCTATTGCCCCAGTAATACCATAAAATATCATTTGACTTCCAGTGGTGACCAGTTCGTGACAAGTTCAAAGATTCGCAAATATTGACAGATAAACTGACACTGTAGAAAAATGCCACTGAAGATACAGATAACAAAAAATATTTTCACATTGTTTAATTGATAGATGAAATTAATGAGCAAAGATTAACTAAGTCAAATGTATTTGTTTAAAACTGTCATTTGAATTATAAACACTAAACAACAGGAATAAGGCTACCCCTTTTCTGTCAATAATTTGTGAGCTGCAAACATTTATATCAAATTTTAACAAAATAAAACAATAAACATGAGTAGTTTCTTCATTAGCTGTCAGTAAGTACTCGTTGTAAATGCAATTCTTCATTTTTGGGGTGAAATTTGATACCCACTGCATATAGGATATATATAAGACATTTACATACTTCAATATAATATATATATATATATATACACATATTTTTGCTGAAATTACTAGGATAATTTCGATAATTATCACAATACATTGTATACACTTGGGTTGAGAATCATTCGGCACTAAACAATCAATTCCTTGATTAAAAATAATTAGAGGTTAAGAAAATTATGAACCTTACTTTGTTTTTCACTACAAATACAAAAGTCTTTGAGTTGTTTCACAAATTTTCCTGACAATGTACATAGACAACAGCATTTCTTAACAACTACATGCAGAATAAATCTGATCATATTTTCATCAATATACAACAGTATTTGAAAACTACATGCATAATTGTTATTCCAAACGTAAGATGCATTCAATCAAGGCATGTGATTTTCTTGACTTAAATCTCATCATAAACATTTTTTAATAAATACCAATTAATTCTTACAAAGTTCGATTTCGAAGTAAATAAATTAAAATGCATAAAAATCAACTAATTTGAAATCTATTTCTATACTCTATATCTTACAGTTAATACACTTTCTCACATTGACTGTTGAATAGTTTGCCAATTCATATTAATTAGGCCTTAATCAATTGTGCTTATTCTTTTGTGAACTATGGAAATATCAGATTCAACGAGCGATCAATATACCCATGGAATTTGTTGCAAAATGTTTGAGTTATATCTCAAATGAATCTGATCATATTTTCATCATATCAATGTACATATACAATAGTATTTGTTTGAAAACTCAATGTATAATTTTTTTTAATTCGATCTCATCATACAAATTTATGCGTACATAACAATATATTCTTACAGTGTTAATTTTGAATAAATAAATTGAACTGCATGAAATCAACTAATTTGAAATCTATTTACATACTCTATATCTTAAAGTTAATACATTTTCTTTCATTGACATTGATTGTCGAATCGGCGTTTGCAAATTCATATGTAATAGGCCTTAATTGATTGTACTAATTCATTTGTGAACAAGACTTTATCTTCAGAGACTAAGACCTTCCTCTATGTCTAAAAAAGGACCGTTTTAATCATTGTATCATCCCCGTCCTGTCATATGGCGCATAAAGCTGGACTACATCTCTCAAGAAGGAGAAAAAGACTACAGGTAGCACAACGGCCAATGGAAAGAATTATTATGATTGGCATAACAAGAAGAGATCGAATCAGACACCAAACCATTGACAACAAAAGTTAGAGATATCATAAAGGAAATAAAATAAAAGGAATGGAGATGGACATGGCATATCACACCGTATAGAGACAACCGACGGACTACTAAATTCACAAACTGGGTTCAAAGACCATTACAACAGAAGAAGGGGTTGACGTGGAAGAACATGGGGAGAAGAAAATCTAAACATATGGACATGACATGCCAACAAAAAGCTCAGAAGAAACCAGAGTGGACGCGTGACGAAGAGGACTCCCTTCAGCAGTGGAGCAAAATAGGCTAAGATAGAATTAATTTGTGAACTATGGAAATACATGTAAATTGCTGTCCATATATCAAATTCAAGGAGAGATCAATATACCCATGGAATTTGTTTTCACAAAATGCCTATCTGATGACCAGGGAATACAAATATATATAAATATACACTGTATATACACTTTGAAAACCACAGGTAAAATGAGAGATGCATTTTATCTGATGGTGTTAAATTTTATACTATTTAATTTCATTTATTTATTTATTTTTACAGCTTAAAAAAAGGGGTTCGATGTTCAGGCTGTTGTTTCAGTACACATCGGGCTCGGTGATGAGGTGAAATCTCATCTTCAATACATAGTAATCTGAACTCTATCGTTGGGTAGAGAGAAAACTTAATAGTGGGGTAGCATTTCATAAAAACGCTTGTAATCTGGGTGCCAGATTGCTGGGGTAGTTCCACTGCAGAGTGACATAAGATCCTGGTACTTACAAACAGAGATCTTTGGTGGACCATTCTTGTACACTTGTTGGGGTTTTGCATCTGTTTCCTGGTCATTGATCCTTCGCATGACACCCACAGTGATGAAGTCGAATTCTTCTTCAGTATGGGAATTCTTGAACTGTATATCTCTTGGCCTATCTTGAGTGAAACGAAGGGCCATAAAGTGTGTCCAATCAATGCTTTTGCCAGCATTTGATGTGCGCACATGAAGGCAACCTCTCTGCTGACTGAAAGTCTTCCAGTCGAGCACATCATCGGAAGTCACCTCTACAACTGTGTAGGGTTGGGGGTGGATACGCGCCACGCGACAAATAGTTGCTAGTTGGGCTGGTATCATGATTTCATGCACATGCTTCATCTTGCGTTGAATGACGCTGTGCATCGAGTCACCTTCAGATTGGCCATGGTTTGTTGCGGTGTATTGCAGTGTCACAACACGAATTGATTTGGAGTGTTCTACGAATGACTGTAACATTGTCGCTACTACCGAGTTCTTATTTTGGCCTACGCATCCGTCTGCATACATGGCCACTTCTTTAACTCCTCTTGCATCAATTGTTGTTAAATACATGTGCAGGTACGATGCTATCTCATTTGATCCCCTTCGCATACCTGCCAACATTTGAAAATGAGAATTAAGAATTTTTAGCACGGTATGTCTTCGAAAATAAGAAATAGGTACCCTTAACAGGCGTTCGCACATGCAGCGGCAGTGTAACTGGCAATACGCGGTAAATCTGTGCAAAAAAGCGAATACAAATTCGCTGCCCTTCAACGCACGCAATATGTGAACTCTCACATCGCGGCATATGATAAAACAAGCTAAATTTGGCTTAAGCAACACCAACAAAAAAAAACAAAAAAAAATGAAAATTTGAAAATCCGGGATCTCCCGCATTTTGGGGTCCTAAAAATCCAGATATGCGGGATATTCCGGAAAATGCGGGAGGGTTGGCAGGTATGCCTTCGCGTTATACCCTCATGAGAGAGAAAACACCACCCATCTCTACTTGCTAACTCGTAAATCGTGAAATTGAAATTGCTGAGACGACGTTTATAGAACAATTCAGAGCGTGCTGATTTGGGGGTGTAGATTACCTGTTGAAGGTCAAATGTGCAAGCAACATAGCTGTCATCAGAAATGGCCCGGATCTTTGCAGATTCTTTCAGTTCTCGCATCTTCATCTTTTCTGAAATGTGCCTTGCATAATCATCTGCCACAGCCTCCTTCTCTGCTTGAGTCCCCCGCTGATACGTTTCACACAAACTACAAGCATCTTTTTTTGGGACATGAAATTTCAGGTTCATTTCATTGAAGACAGATCTGTACAGGGACTCAGAAGCAGCATCAGCATCAGCATGATTTCTCATGTACATACGATACATGTCTGCAAGGGTAAGGTCTGGTGATAGGTATTGGCAACTACTCAAAGGAACGGCAGTAATGGGATTCCATTCGTGGGAATCGGTTAATGTGTTGTTTAACTCCTTCACGTAGTCGGGCATCTCTTGCATCTGTTTTCCTGCCTCCTCTTTTTTCACCTTCAAGTATTCCACATGGCAGAGTCTTCTGAAACACTGTTCTCACTTGCCTGCTTGAAATCCCAAGCGTCGTGACAAACATGTTTTGACACACTTTCCATCTTCGTCCTGCATCCACCTGACTGGGCAAGTAATATGCATATTGTCGAAGCTGCTGGTCGGGTTGAAGAGGCTTTATTTCAGTGTGCCGAGCAATCCAACTTCTCTGTTCCTGGAGATTTTCGAGGTCATAGTATGATTTTCTAATGGCAATATGCTCTTCTGGGGAAACTCGGTGACAATCTAGACCCTTAGACTTGCATCTATTGCTGCATGACACTTCATAACTTGCTTCTCTCCTCGCTGGTACAATACGTTTACTTTTCTCAGTTTCATAGCTTTCTCCACTGTTACGTTTTCTCTTTACATTAAAGTTTCTGCTCTTCATTTCCTTTGCTTTGTCATCAATGTCTTCACGAGGTATTCCATCTACTGTAAAGGCCTCTGGACAGAGGGCAGTGTGATCGTGCATCTCATCTGGTGTACACTGATGATATGATCTTTCTTCTGCTGTACAAGCCTCTATGCATTCGACTTGGCTTTCCTCTGATGTGAGTTGGTTTGACGTCGGTGCATCAACTGGTATGGCTGTAGTGGGCACTTCTACATCGAGCAGTTGACAATGATCTCCAGTTCCAGTAAGTTTACTTGATGTATGTTCGTCATCTGCATTTACTGCCAGTGCATCCTCCATTGGAACTTCAGATATGATTACAGGGGGTTCTTTTGCAAAGTTGACCTGACTTCCATTTGCAGTGAGTTGGTTTGGAATCTGAGCGTCTTCAGTGGGAAATTCAGAAAGAATGGCAGACAACTCTTCTGTAATGTTGACTAGATTTTCACCTGCAGATAATTGGCCTGATGGCTGTGTGTCTACTGTGGGCTCCTCTACAAAGGGGACTTGATTTCTGTTGGCAGCTACTTGATTTGATGTATAAGTGTTTGTTAATATCATTTCATTGGAATTACTGCATGACATATCGACAAGACAAGAAAACTGATCACCACTCACATTATTGTTTACAAAGGCAACATTATGTGCCATGCAGTCATCTCCTAACTCTGCATGGTCAAAACACAGGAAACAATAACATCTGTGACATGCTGACCACACCTCTCTGTCACATAAGAAGTTGTCACATCTCGCTGGTTCTCCTTTGCGATCCTCGGACGTAGTACCTGCATGGAATACAAAACAAAATACTAAAAATAAACAATAAATAAAGATTAAGATAATTAAACAAAAGTGAAATAATGTAAGGGTTACATCGTATATCATTATACTAAAAACGCCAAATGAAGATTGACAAATTTTTTTGTATGACAGAAATTCATAAATTTAACATAAAAAAGGCAAAACTAGAAAATGTACACCTATTTTTTTCCTTTAAAAATACAGCCTTACAGCATTTTAAGAAGGATTTTCCTTACAGCCAAAGTAAGATGTGCTTTAATCTAAAACTTTACAAAAATGCATGATAATGAGAAACACTATAGTTCTTAGATGGCGTTTAATGGAAATTTGGGCGGGTATAGCAAATTAAAACATCTAACCTTTCTCCTTGGTGATCAGCACTGACAAGGGCAGATCATCATCGGATGAATCCTCTTCTTCATCTTCATCGTGCTCTAAGTCCTTGACTAGGCCATACCAAGGAATTCCTTCCCATCTCATGATCACAAAGCTGCCTTTATGCAGATTCCCCTGCCATTCTAGGTCTTTGGCAGCCACAACATTCTGTCCACCCAGTGCACATTCAACTAGCACGTCTGCGTTAGGGTCTATGGTTTGTGAACTGAAAAAAGAAAGAAAAGGGAAACATATAATATTAGCAATGATTATTAAAATGAGTGAACAAAAATTATTCACGATTCAATGTCATTCATATAACAGTACCATGCTGCATTGATCATGAACTTCAGCCAACATGTAAATAGTTTTACACACTGTGATGCTTATATAATGGTAAAAGATAAAGATAGTTTCATTCCATTGTAATCCCTATCACAACATCAGTGCTTAAAATGAGCCACTCCACAAATAACTTTCCATTTACTTGGACAATCAAAGAATACACATAGGCCTACCATTATATGACCAAAAACTGAAACATGCAATCTGCTTTGGAAGTTTACATATCACTTGTATTATTTTAATTGTTGTTCGTACAGGTTATGATAAATGTTGCACTTATGCCTGAAAAACAAAAACAGTGACAATGTTGCACTTATGCCTGAAAAACAAAAACAGTTACAATAACGGTAGAAGTTACATGTTGACACAGTGAATTGAATGTCTTACCATATTTTGTTCTTGCTTTTTGTTTTTGCCGCCATATCAGAAGCTTGTTGCCTCTGAAGTCAAAACTGTGGAACATAAAAGGAATACATTTGTGTTAATATCTAAAATGATTATATTAACATTTGGATTATACTCTATTGTAGGCTAGATTTTCTTAACATGATCCAGCTACAGCCTACAGCATACATGCACATTACTGAGCCTGTGCCTAGGCTATTTTGGATTATTGGTCTTTTTTCTAATCGTAGATGTGCAACGGTATCTACATGATTGCTTCGCTTAGCTTAGGAACTGTTTCGAGAAGGGGATTCAATTAGTTTTAGTCTAGCTACCCTGGCCTAAGAACGTTAGGCCTAGGATAACTTTCCTAATACTTCTAACGTTGGTCAAGCCTAACGACTAACGTTAAAAGACTACCTTACTACATTTGAATTCTAACTTACGACTCCAGACTAAGTTAAAGCTGGAATCTAAGTTAGATGTGGATCTACTAGTAGCCTACTACTAGTAACGTTGTTACCAGTAAGTCCGGCTTATCGTGATCGAGGTCTCCTCTCATTCAGTGTGCACGCACACACTTGTGTGTAAAGTGAATGGAGGTGGAACAAAGTCACCATAGCACTGCACGCAATTAACCGCTAGTGTTCTGGTGCTGAGTGAATGAGGGGGGACCTCGATCACAATAAACGGCGTAACTAGGCGTAGATCTAAGTTCACATCTAAGTTAGATCCAACACGTTGAATGTTAGACTACATCCCACTGTTAAGGTAGAACTTTGACCAGTATCATACAAGTTACAACCTACTCTACCTAGATTGAATTACCTACAAATCAAAACCACTCCTTTACAATATTTATCAGATGTCTGGACATTTTTAAACCTAAAATTCACAGTAGTCCAAAGATTTTAGTTAACGGTAGATTAAGAAACATGGAATGCAATGAATGGGACCGAACATTGTACCTACATCAGAGGAAAACTGTTTCAGGTTATAATTATGATAATATTTCTCTTCCCTTCTTGTTGAGTCCAATCATTCGGGTTTACAAAATACATAAATTTATCCATCCGTCATGGAATCTGTACAGATTTTAAAAACTGTAATCAAAGTTTAAAACTTACCCAAACTTCCCCTCGGCAGGTAGATTATTGGATATGCGACTTCTGGCTTCTTTTAACACAGCAGTCACTTCGTGAAGCGCGCGCGATCAGCGAATCACAGAATATGCTTTTCACGAACTGACTGGTGTGGTTACGCTACTGAGCGGTCGGTTCGTGAAAATCATAATTCAAGACGAGTGGAGAAAATGATAAGACAGCACATCTATTATAGCTTAATTAAGCATAATTAGGATTTTATGTCTTGTATGGTTGTAGATATACGTAAGTAAAGTCAAAATATGTATTTAACTCAAATTTCAAAAATCGTGATTTTTTGCCTCTCCGGTCGGTTCGTGAAAAGAGCGACGAATCGTAGAGCAAGATTCTTAGTATGTGGAATATAATTCTTTATATACTTTACGTCTAAACATAAACTCTAGTTTGTCAAAGTGGAGCAAGGAATCTCACGATATGATCATTATCAGCTACCAGGAATGAGGGGAACAAAATCAACCATTTAATCACTACTGTTTGTGTCCTCGGGAAGTGATCAAACGGTTTTTGTTATCAGTATTGTGGTAGACAAACAAACATGTATAGCATTAGGCCCCCCCTCCAAAAAACAAAAACAAATCATTTGGTTGTCCTCGACCGCCTGCTCGTCATTTTCGGGCCGCTCGTATTTTTATTTTTTGTTGTTGTTATAATTATTATTTTTTTTTTTTTTGTAATCTAATTTTTTGGGGGGGAGCAATCTTAATTGCCAAACATACCATTTTATGCATTTGCAAGGATCAAAATGTGTCCCGTTGCCATTTTTTTGTTTTCAGTACGCAATTCTGTATTTATTAAACTTGCCAGTTTTATTTTTCTATGTCAAAATGCCGTTCATTCAAATCAGGTTCTCAGCTTTCTTAAACTTATTTTAAAGCCCATCTTACTAGTTTACAGGAAGGATAAGACCACCCTGCAAGGTCACTTGACAGGTGGTTATCTCATAAAATCAGCTCTCAGTTAACATAAGATAAAGAGGATCATGGGGGAGCAATGGTCACCGATTAGAGGGCGCAAGTAGCTATAAGTAGTACAATGGAGATTTAAAGGTGCTGTATTTCAAAGCCAAAAATACTTTCTGTGTTGGTCTTGATATTCATTATACATTAAACTAGTCTTTTACCATATTAAAGTGTTTTATAGACTTTGTTTGTTTAGATAGGGCCTACTTGACATCCCAATGATTTTTATTTATAACAAAAAATAAAAAATGGGGGGGGGGGACTTAAAAAAAGACACACAAAAAATGAAGTTAAAACAAATAAAAAATCCGCCCGCCCGCCCGCCCCTACTCCAGAAAAGCAATCGAGGACAACCAATTTTTTGTTTTGTTGGCCTTAGCGGCTAAGCATCATGTATTTGCAGCATGTCAAAAGCCTAGTTATGGCAATTGCTCGTCTTTGTAAATACGGCCTATTGAAACTTCCTCTACGACTTTCTACAAACTTTGATTAACATATTTAATGAGTGTTTTAAAAGAAATAAAACGTATGCCGATCTTGATCTTGTCATTTAATGTGGTCTGTAATATACACGTGTACTTTAAAAATAAAAAGGGGAGAAAACCTATTGTGTCCCCCCCCCCCCCCCCCCCCTAAATTGTTTTTATTTCGGGGACGCGTTTTGACGAAATTCGAGAAAAAAACCTGGTCCCAGTCGCTTGTATTTAGTGGTATATGTTAAAGAGGCAAAGCGAAATCTGCTGTTTCAGGGAAGATGAGGTGTGATAAAAATCACCTTATAATAGTGCGTATGATAGTTATGTCTCTATATAACATGAATGACATTTGGTATGATGTAAATGCACATGCCTTGAGTTTGAAACCCCTTGATATTGGTTAAATCGTTATATTCTTGAACGAACGGAAATCGATTACCTTGATATTCTATGAAAGTCATACGGAAACATGTACAGTGTTTTCAACTCAATTTTTTTTCTTCTGTTCAAGGCTTACTACGTCTAATCAAGAAAATGTATTTGAAATGGGGCCCGGTGTACATGTGACCTAGGCACACTCAGTGACAGTGCAGTGATAGAAAGGTGTAAAATGAATTTACACAGTAGCCGACTACAACATAGAGAGTAGACATACACTACAGTATTCTAGGGTGAAGACTAGTCACTGTCGATCTCAGATATTATTTAGATCCGACTACAAGTATTCCCTCTGGGCAATATGGCATTAACACATTCTTATTTCCTCCCACTGTCTTTTTCATTTCTCGATCTGGTTTGTGTGTGTGTGTGTGTCACAGTATGTCTGTCTCTCTTTCTCTCTATAAATGCAACCCATTCTTCTTATGTGTGTCCATGCCTTGAGCCATAATGCATGGCCGTCCAGAGGATTTTTTTATGTTGGGGACCAGGGTAAAATGCAATAAATTATTGAAAATGTATTGCATTTTCTGTGTTTTTTTTTAATTATGGAAACTGCCCCCTACCCTAGCCCCCGCTGCGTACAGTCATGGTTCAGTGACAAACAATGGCCTGGCAACTGTGAGGCCCCAGGATCAAAACCGTGTCGATGTGCTATATTAGTGCCCTTTTGTGGGGCATTGATCCTCATTTCTGTCATTTATGACTTAAGGGCGTAGGTCCCCTAGTTGATAAGCATAGTAGCACACACATGCTTCAGCAGTCACGCAAAACACACATTGGCAAATTATTATTTAATAAAATCTGAGAATGTATATTATTATCTAGATCTATTATTTTTAAATTATTTTTTAAATAATTCCGCAAATTGAGGTAACAAAAAAAATATTCTACCTTTATGAGCGACAGTGTATATATATTTATATTCCACATACTAAGAATCTTGCTCTACGATTGGTAAAAAGTAAATCACGTGATGAAAGATAGTTCGCCCATTATTGATGGGAGAAGCAAACAGTTCATTGACACTGTGTAGATAGTACTAGCGCACTTTCACTGAAGACAGAGGTACTATCTACACAGGGCAACGCACTTTCACTGAAGATCATCCAAAAGCGCACTAAAACAGGCGTAATTAAGCGCACATTACCAATGAGCGCAATTAAAGAAAACACATGCGCGCACCGTACCCTCAAGGGTTTGGGTTAAACTTTTAACTTTCTTGGTGTGCATTTGAGCCTGGTGTCTTTCATGTAGATGCATACGCGTCCTTTTCTTTTTGTAGTTAAATTGTTTTAGATGTGGAATATAAAGCAAATAATCACCTTTTGGTTTCAGGCGATGGCAAACTATCACTTCCTCGTCGATCAGAATGTATACGCTAACTTTCCTCAGCTTTGCTTCGGAAAGATAGCTACATCCAGATCGCCTCGGAAGTGATAGTTTGTCCCATCACCTTCACCAACGGTAGTTATTTGCTTAATATAGATATATATATATATATATATATGCATATACAAAAGGACTATTGCTTTACATAATGTTTATTATCTTTAAACAAATCAATTGATAAATTCTATAATTTCAGAAATGTCCATGATTCTGCTTTATGTAGATTTAGCTCCTTTATTAAGAATAAAGCTGCGTTTTACTTCTTCTTTTTTCTATTTTTGTTGATGTTTGTTTGGTTATGAAGAAACAAAATCTTCTGGAAAGAACGCTTTCACATGTTTCATCTTAAAAAGAGCTTAATCGAAAAAAAGATCGTTGGAATAATTTGATATTTTAAACTTATTGCAATTTGCCACTGACCGTCTATGCTGGCGATTGCACCGTATACATCAAAACAACATGTAACTTAAAGCTACGGTCACAAAGGTTCGTACGAATCTCCTTGTTCGTACGAATTCCAGAGTTCGTAGAGATTCGAAGATGGGGCAAAGTTTCTTAAGTCCTTCTTACGGCGTTTGTACAAACGCCGTTTATTCTTCTTATGTCAGACTTACTGCCAAATTACAAGTTTTTGTTCTCGTAAGATGGTCGTACGTGTACTGACGGCATTCTCAAGTCTTTCGTGAGAACATTTACGATTTGTTTTGTTTATTTTGTCGGGTTGCAAAAAAAAAGCGCTGCATAAATTGTATACATTTTGTTACGTTCCCTTGCGAACTCCTTATGAACGCCTTACGAACGCCAGGAAGCGTTCGTACTGAGGCCATACGAATCTCCGTTCGTAAGGCGTTCTTACAAACGCCGTAAGAGCCCTCTTTGAACAACTTAAGGCGTTTTTACGATCACCGTCAGAATCTGAGGCTTCCAGAATTGCCATTCGGCCCTACGAAATGTACGAAGAATATCACGACGTTTGTATAGCCGTCTTACGAATAGAGTGTTTCGTACGAGGTTTGAACAAATCTTGGACAAGACCATCGACCAGTCTGCGAACTTTTGTACGGCCTTGTTAAGAAGATCTAACGAAATGACCTGAAAATCGTTCGTAGCAGTTCGTCATCGTCCCAATGGAATCAACTCCATTCGGAATGAAACGAGTTTGAAAGTAGCCCCTTTGGAATGAAACGAAAACTTGTTATCGAAATTGACTAAAAACTCAGTCAGAAATACCATTACGAACTACTACGAACGCCATGCGAACGATTATCAGACAATTTCGTAAGATCTTCTTAAGAAGGCCGTACGAAACCAGCGTTCGTAGACCGTTTGTAAGTTCGCAGATTGTTCGATGGTCTTGTCCAATATTTGTGTCGCCTAGTACGAAAACCTCTCTTCTTGAGGCGGCCAAACGAACGTCGTAATAACATCGTAAGAACCACGCAAGAACTTATTAGGGTCGATAGACAAGTCTAGAAGCCTCAAATTATTACGATGATCGTTAGAACTCCTTAAGTCCGTCATAGAGGGCTCTAACGGCGTTCGGAAGAGCGCCTTACGAACGGAGATTCGTATGGCCTTCGTACCACGACTCATGGCGTTCGTAAGGTGCTCATAAGGTGTACGTTCAAAAAATAATGCAATTTATGCAGCTCTTTTTTGCAACCAGACAAAATATACAAACAAATCGTAAGATCTTTTTACGAAAGACTTGAGAATGCCGTCAGTTACACTTACGACCATCTTGCGAGAACACAAACTCGTATAATGACCGTAATTCTGACGTAAGAAGAACTCAACGCATTCTTATGAAGAAAAAACGAAAAATTAAACTGCGATTGTACGAACTCCGTAAAGAGAACGTAAGAAACAATGCCGCATCGACTAATCCTTACAAACTCTGGAATTCGTACCGACCTTTGTGACAGTAGCTTTACTTTCAACAAACACGTTTTTATTATGGATTTAAAGTGCTATTGCTTGTTATTATGTTTGACGCATCTATTTAATACTCAATTCCGGTCAAAAGTGCATTTAGCACGTTTCGGAATAAACTCTACATATATACATGTACAGTATATATCTAAGAAAAATTAAGTTAAAATGAAATTTTGAGATGTACTCACTTAGTTGGATGTTGGATTCCAGTGAAGTTGATATTTGTGGAACCAAGTGAAGGTTGACCTGACGAAGCTAAGCAATGGGCTAAAGTAGTTTTCTTTCAGCTCTCTTCATTTGTAAAAGGTTCAGTATTTCGGCAGGTTTATTGGCAACCAATCATACAATCTTGGCTGAGATTGATGACATTAAAAAGGACTTTACCAGGTCTATTTTTACAAAGGAAAGTATGAAACGCAAAGATTTACACACACATAAATGTTGATCAATAGTAGTCCTTTATAATGATTTCCTCTTCATGAAATGATAATAATACAAATTGTGTCAGAGCAAGAATGTTCCTTCGCAGGTAGGATGGACGTATTTCTTCAATCTTCGGAGGACATGTTAACCGCTCATGAAGAAGACTTATGCGGCACTGATAGTTGTTAAATTCGCTGTGCAATGTACAGTCAATTGTCAACGCCCTGTAAAACATCTCCTACATGGCATTATGCAAATGGGACCTCTCCAAACAACCAATCCGATTGATTGCCGCGTTCTCTTGACCATTTATAGCCAGTTTTGCACACGGTTTTAAGTCACATGGCACCAGGGTGAAATAACTACCCTTGATGCGAATACAAACGAATATAATTATAATTGTATATGTGTCGTGGTATCAGGCGCGTACGCAAGGGGGGGGGGGTGTGGGGATTGAACCCCCCCCCCCCCTTAGCATTTTTTTAAATAGAACAAATAATAATAATAATAAAAAAATAAGAAAAACATATTAATTATGGTAATGGATGACCCACAAAAGCTGGCCTTACCCCCCCCCCCCCCCCCCTAACGAATCTAAATATTGATCGGGCAAATTTTCAAATTTTGGGACAAAACAAAAATAAGTATGTCCCCTTGCCTACTTCCCAGGTTGGAATTCCAGTTGATACCAGTTGAAACCAGTAAGGATTTCCAACTGGTATCTACTGTTTTCAACTGGTCTCAATTGGTACCAGTTGATACCAGTTGATACAATTTGGAAAACTGTAAGCATAACATTAGGATACTTTGTTTGCAAGATCATGGTTAGTGAATTTCCCCATATTTTCACAAAGTAGGCCTAGATCGAATACGAGGTCGGTGTTATTTCCTGTTATGTTGAACCTTCATGATCTTTCTTTCCTCATCCGGAAGAAGTCACCTCAGATGATCTAGGGGTGCACAGAGTCTACAAAAGTTCAAGAGAACTATTAAAAAGGTATATATGAAAAGAAAAAAAGAGAGAGAGAGAGAGAGAGATTTAGAGAGATTGAGAGAGGGAAGGTGGAGAGAGAAAGAGTGAAAGTGATAGTGATAGAGGGGGAAATATAGAGAGGGTCACAGAGAGAGAGAGAGAGAGAAAGAAAAAGAAAAAGTAAGGAAAAGTCTACGTAGTCAGAAAATAGTAGTATTGGTCGTATCCCTTTAAATTAAATGTAATGATAATTCAGTTTATTTGGCATGGTAAACAACATTACAAATCGTAAATACTGATTAAACAGTCAGCCAGGCCCTCAGGCCCTATCAATGAACACAGAACATTAAATTAGATAGCGAAATAAATAAAACTAATAAAAATATACGTACATTAAGAAGAAAGAAAAAAGGACCGACCATTAACTATCGGCAGGTATCACCCATGCAGTGGCGGATCTAGGAGGCACAGGGGGCACGTGCCCCCCCCCCCCCGGCCAACAAAAATATGTTAAAATCAGCCCTAAATTCGCCCAAAATGTACTGAAAAACAGGGACGTGCCCCCCCCCCCCCCCCCGGCCAAAAAAAATAATAATACAAAACAAAATATATATACCAATGACTGACCTAAAAAGGTGACCTTATCCCCCCCCCCCCCCCCCAACGGACCAAATTGTCAAATTGTCAAAATTTCGTGACCCCCCCCCCCCAAAAAAAAAAGTGTCCTCTTACCACCCACCCCCCCCCCCCCCCCCCCCCCCCCTCCCTGGAACCGTCATTTAAAAAAAAATCGTAAAACGGGTTGTGGTCGGGACAGAATGAGTAAATATTGTCTATAATACGACCCTAGTTTGTTTATAAACAGTCTTCAATACGTCAATCACGTCTGTACCCCGTCCAAAGTCAGTTCACATTAAGTTCAGATCAGGTAAATTTGCCATTTCCAGGCAGTCCAAGCCAGTCTGTAGTCAGTTTAAACCGATTATTAACTAGTTCTACCTCGTTCCCAATACGTTCGAACCCATTCTTACTAGTTCGCCACTTGTTCTAAATAGTTTCTAACCCGACCACCCCGTTCAGAGACACTTCAACTCGTCCTCATCTCGTTCTTAGTGCGTTCGAACGCGCTCCTAGAGCATATGCAATCCCGTCCTAGCTCGGGAGCTATAAAAACCCAGCGCGTTCTCGCCTTTCCTCATTCCCGTTCAACTTCAACGCTTCAAGCTTTGCAAATCAAGACATTCAATTCAAGCCCCCATCACACGAAACTAGTTCTCACTACGTTCTTTAAAATGTTGCCAAACGGGCTCAAACTGTGTGCGAACGGAGTGAACGTATTAGCAACTATTTACGATCTTGTTAAGAACTTCATGGACGGGCTCGGACTGGCTTTGACGGGAAGGGTGCTCTAGAACGTTGTGCCTGTTCAAAATTGTCCCCGTCCTGCAATTAGACGGAGTGACAACGTATACTTAGAATAGATAGCGTTTAAAACAAGCATGATAATATTCTAAAAGGGGCACAGTTCGTAATTATGAAACTTATGGCATTATGCCTGCTCGGCTTCTAACTATCTTCGTGATGGTAGAAATACACTACACTACACTATACAAAGTACACTACACTACACAACACTACACTACACTACACAAACTACTCCAATTCTTCGAAACAAGATAAGGGAAACTCTTCATAATAATGAAAGGAGCACTTAATAGAATAGAAAACGGGGCACTTATCAGAAGGGAAAAGTCCACTTAGATTTAGGAAAAGGAACACGTGTTAAAGTAAAAGAGGCACTTATCATTATAGTCTGTTGAGAGCCAGAAGGGAGTTAACTCTGTGTTAAATTATATTAGTTAACGCCCTTCTGGTTCCAAAAAAATTACTGTACGTACTGTTTCTCTAGTAATTGACCCATCCTCTCTCTCTCTCTCTCTCTCTCTCTCTCCTTCTTTCTCTCTCACTCTTTCTCTCTCTCTCCTTTTCCCTCTCTCCCCCTCTCTCTCTCTCTCTCTCTCTCACACACACTCTCTATCCTTCTTTCTCTCTCACTCTTCCCCTCTCTCTCCTTTTCTCTCTCCCCCCTCTCTCTCTCTCTCTCTCACTCTCTCTCTCTCACACTATCTTACTCGTGTCAAACACATGTAAATGCTGCCATCATCCTGGTGACAGTTTCTCTCCCCAAGTTAACATTTTCAAAGTTTATTTACCCCTCCCCCTAACTCTGACCTTTGTTCCACACTTTTAGTTCAGATCGATCGTAATTAAGCATGCGCGTTGTCTTAAAGAGAAGGATGAGTTCTGGGAAGAGGTGAAAAATAATTTGTGAGCATTATCATTGTTATTATGCAAGTGTGGAATAACATCAGATAAGACATGTTCCCTGAAAAGCATGGCTCTTCAAATGCCTTCATATTCTAAATATGTCATGTAACATCGTAAAACTCGGGGGTAGGATTTTTACGCCACATGTTCGTGTAGTCCCATATACATCTTTCTGTGTACAGTGTTTGTAACTTTACCAAGACTTGGCCAAATTTCTTATCATTTTGATGATTCCAGAATCTTGCAATACACACAAATTCTGATATGCTAGATGATCAACCTTTTCTGGTCGATTCCACACCGTTTCTTTCACAATGCAATCGCATGACAAAAACTCAACTTCATCTTTAATCAGCTAAGAAGAGCCTTTGCAGTATGCCCTCAGTCTAGTCTCATTGTGCAGACACATACGCACAGTGACTTTCAGGACATATAGTAGAAGTAGGCCTGGAGCAAAGATAGTAAACAAATGATGCATGCGCATGAGTTCATTATACGATCTATCCGCACTCGAGTTTAAGGCTGTGTGTATCTATAGCACGAAGCCGTTAGGCTGAGTGCGATACACACAACATCAACGAGGGCGGTTAGATCGCATAATGAACGAATGAAAACATGCATCACTTGTTTTATACAACGACAATCCTAGATCCTTGTTATTTTATGTACAAATAATTCAGCACACTTAACTCTTTACCCATTTACGGTAGTGCTGCGCAAGAATAGGCCCATACACACACGTTATTAAGCGCTAACCTCTACGCGCACTAGTGCGCATCATGTACATGCGCTAACAAAGCGTGCATTAGTACTGGAAAATATTGCACGCTTTCGCATAAAAGAGCGTGCAATAATATAGGCTCAGTAAATGAAACACCGCGCATGACGAATCATTTGATTAAGATCTGGGAGTGAGTATAATACACTTTGTTTGCGAAACATATGTTCACAATGTAGGCCTAGGCCGAATACGAGGTCGGTGTTATTTCCTGTTATTTTGATCTCTCATGATCTTTCTTTCCTCATCCGGAAGAAGTCACCTCAGATGATCTAGGGGTTAACAGAGTCTACAAAAGTTCCAGAGAACTATTGAAAAGGTATATGAAAACCAAAGAGAGAGAGAGCGAGAGAGAGATTGAAAGAAGGAAGGTGGAGAGAGAAAGTAAGGGTGAGAGAGTTGAATATAGAGAGAGGGTCAGAAAGAGAGAGAAAGAGAGAAAGAATAAGGAAATATTGCCTGACGAAGTCTACGTAATCAGAACAATTAATTATAGATTGGAATAAGAAAGAGAAGAAATGGTAGAAGTAACATAATTTCCATATATATTTCAATGTTTACAGCCGTTTTTTTACTTTGTGAAGAGTGATTTTGTAATACTTGGGGCTTTTAAGCCTAATTGAAACTGATCATTTTCGGTCTCTTAAAACCACCTTATCTTTCACTATACCCTCTCTTATTCATCATTATAGTCTGTTGAGAGCCAGAAGGGTGTTTACTCTGTGTTAAAGTATTACGAGTTAACGCCCTTCTGGTTCCAAACAGAATTACCGTCCGTACTCTTTCTCTAGTTATTTACCTTTGTTGTTCTCTCTCTCTCTATGTCTCTCCCACACTCGCTCTTTCTCTTTCTCTCTCTCTCTCTCTCTCTCTCTCACACACTCTCTTTCTCTTTTCTCCCTGTCCCACACTCTCTCTTTTTTTTTCTCTCTCTCCCTCTCTCTCATACTCTCTTTTTTCTGTTCTCCTTTTCTCTCTCTCTTTCTCTCTCTCTCTCTCACACACTCTCTCTTTCTCACTCTCTCTTTTTTTTCTCTCTCTCTCTCTCTCACACTCTCTCTTTCTCTTTTTCTCTCTCACACTCCGGCTTTCTCGTGTCAAACATAATAATAATCACAACAATGCACACTTATATACGCTCATGTAAATGATGCCTGCCACTATTTACAATTTAGATTTAAGTTGTACTTTACGAGCATGTTGCTACAGACAACCAATAACATGTACATGATGAATGTAATGTAACAAGAAAAACACAATAAACCAAAACCATGTTCATATTCATTTTAGTATATCAAGAGTATATAATATATTTCCAATCAATTTGGTTTACTTTCCCTTCAATTCAAGTATATTACCCCCCCCCCCCCACTCACCCTACAAAAAGTGACATAAGCATACACAATGAAGTAGAAAAGTAGACAGCCATGAGCTGGAGAAAATATTATTGATGCATAACAGCCAATATTCAAGAGCGGGAAAACAACACAAAATTCATTTAAAACATATCACTTTATTAAAAAAAAGTACTTATATAGCGGGTCCATCAAACTTTCTCTGACTCTGAATTTAGGCCTGTTATTGGAAAACGTAGATTTAAGGCCTAGTCAAAGATTAATCAATACTTTAGTCAATGCAACTTATCAATGTTTGCACTATTTGCAATATATTATATCTGTTATGTTATAAAACAAAGCTTCCGTGTGTTATTTATAATTATCGCTACGTTAAAGGTATTACAAAGTTTTGGTATGGGGTCATGAATTTGGTTCAAATTAACATATTTGAAGCGTATGCGTTCCTACAATATTCATTGATCGTTATCGCGGTTGAAATCGAGTCTAAAGTTATGAAATTGTAAATAATAACCTTCTGATGTTGTATAGCTCCCTCTCAAGGTCAAGATATTAATTTAGCTATGAAACAATATTTCTTGACTAAAATCAACCGATTAGCTATTCCCATTTGAAAATTATATATCACAACTACGTATTCTGAGATTTTTATGGTCGCAGCTACCATTGTACGGCCATAGGCGCTATTTGAAATTTATCAAAATTTACCGGGAGCACCGGTAAATTTTTATATTCAATTTTTCTCGAAAACAGAAGTGTTTTAGGGGCTATTTTTGTTAGTGCTTATAATACATCCACAGGGGCATCCAAATATATCAAAATGTAAAGATTCACTATCCACCCAATTTTCAAAATTTCCCAAAACTTTGTATTACCTTTAATTAGCATTGGTTCAGTATAAGTTTGATAATAACAGTGGCAAATGATTTATAAACTGAAGTTAACCTAGTCGAATAAAAGCATGTAAACACACGTGTATAAACCTAGAGGAAGTGTCGTTTATAACACCTGTGTGGAGAAACAAAGATCGTAGGTTCGAGCCTCAGCACTGCAGGTATGTCTTCAAACAAGACATTTTGTCTTTATCGCTTCTTTAGCTCCACTGAGGTTTATTTGGTGGAATGTCTTTCTAAGTTTCGAAACAAGAGACCCTATTTTATGCGATATAAACAAAAAGCACACGTTATGCGTTTATACAAATGTTCTTAATGAGTGTAAATGGTTGTCCGGCCGACTTTGAGGCAATTATACCAAATGTTGCCAATATTTTTGCTCAGTTGTATAGTGAGAAGGCGATTAATTGTGCTTTCCACATAGCCCAAGTCTGGCATGGGAATTGCTTAAATTTGGTCCTCCATTTATTAATTTCCCTCGATTAGGCTTTATTTTCATTTGATACTTTTAATGATACTCTGTTCTCATGAGACATGTAAGAAGTAAGGATATGACGTCACATTGTTACAGAAGAAGAAAATCATATGACCCCTAGTGGACCATGTTTATAATGACGTCGTGTATATGTTGGTGTCATCGAGTGACGTCATGTAAGAGGCAAGGATATGACGTCACATTGTTACAGAAGATGAAAATCATATGATTCAATTCAATTCAATTCAATTTTTATTTCGCAATATAAAAATCAAAATATACAAAGTAACAGTAAATTTTAACTATGTTTACAAAGGTTATATGCGGGGCTTTCCATGAAGGTTGCGAAAACCTGTGAAGTTGGATCGCCCATTAAAGAATGAAAAACAAATACAAAAAGAAATATAACATATTATAAGCACACAACAATAAATTAAGTAAAATAAGCAAAGTACAAACACTTCAACTATCTATAAGACAAGAGAAAGTAAAATAGAGAGAAGAAAAACAATATATAAAGGGGGAAAAGAAAGGAAAGGAAAACAAGATAACAATGAAAGAGGGTTCAGATATACAATTTAGAAGAAAAAAATCAACAACTGAGCTGATTAGTAATTATTTAGTAGTAAGATTTTATATTGTTTTCTAAAGGAAGATATGAATTGTGATTTCGTTATTACTTGGGGAATCATATTCCACTGTTTAGGACCTAGATAACTCATTGATTTAGCTTCATAACTAGACTTAACAGACCATAAATGAAATTTGTTGGAAAGCCGTGTATTATAATTATGAATTTGACTATTATATTGAAAGAGGTCTGAAAAGGGGGCAGGTAACAACTTGTTTTTATATTTGTACATGAACGTTGCGATTTCTTGCTTATTTATATCATATATATTTAATAACGAAAGCTTCTTAAACAAAGGTGCTGATGGTGCTAGATAATGAGAATTGGTAGCTATTCTTAAACATTTCTTTTGAACTTTAAATAGTGAGTCTAATTCAGTTTGTGTTGCATTAGTGGCCCATACAATATTACAATATTTCAAGTAAGGGAAAATAATGGAATGATATAAAGTTATCAAATTTTCAGGTAACAAACTATATTTTAGCTTATTTATCAAGCCAGCATTTCTGCTGATCTTATGTAAAACATTTGTGATATGGTCCTTAAATCCCAAGCAATTATCTAATACGACACCCAAGAAGTTAACGGAATTACTTAATTGAATAAGTTTATTATTAATGTAAATGGGAATATTATCGTTATTAATTAAAGGACCGTTATTGCTAGCTATATCGGAAATTTTGGAAATTTTAGATCCTATATTATATTTAGTTTTTCGAAAATAAACACATTTAGTTTTGTCAACATTCAGGGACAATTTATTTGCTTTTAACCAGTCAGATATATTCTTAAGCTCATTATTTAGAACGCGGACAGTATTATTCAAATCTTTAGATGAAAAAAATATACTAGTGTCATCCGCAAATTGATAGAAGGTTAATAAGTTAGATGATTTACAAAGATCATTTATGTATAAAAGAAATAGCAGGGGACCCAGTATTGATCCCTGAGGTACCCCAATAAAGATATTTAACGAAGAAGACAAAACACCGTGGACAAAAGTATGTTGAACTCTGTTTAAAAGATAGTCCCTAAACCAGTCTAATGCAATCCCTCGTATTCCACATTGTTGTAGTTTAAATAAAAGTATCGAGTGATCCATAGAATCGAATGCGTTAGATAAGTCTAAGAAAATCCCTATTATATGTTCGTTAGCTTGAAATGAATCTAATATTTTTTGTTGCACTTTTAAAAGAACATGTTCACAGGAATAGCTGGGTCTAAATCCATATTGAGTGTCACTTAAAATATCGTTGATATTTAAAAATTTATATAACCGATTATAGATAGTCGTTCAAGTAATTTAGAAAAACATGGTAAGAGGGATATGGGTCTATAGTTTACAAATTTGCCGGGATCGTCTTTCTTAAAAACAGGGATTACTTTAGATTCTTTAAGTTTTAAGGGTACTTTACCAGATACAATGGAAAGATTAAATACATGAACTATAAACGGCAATACAATGGCATGGATAACCCGCTTAACAACTTTACAGCTTACATTATCGATTCCACAACTTGCATTACTTCTAAGGTATTTACTGACATCAAGTAATTCACTCGTATGTACAGGTGATAAAAAGATGGAATCAACAAAACTTGTTCGACAATACAAATGAATAGAATGAATAGATTGTGGTACCGCGTCACTAACAGTTTTTCCAATGTTAATAAAATAATTATTGAATTGATTTGTTATTTCAATAGGCTCAGTAAATAATTTTCCGTTACATTGAAATGTTTTTGGAATTTGACTTTTCTTTTTGCCCAATAATTCATTAATTGTTTTCCAGGTCTTTGTAATACTATTTCGATTCAATTGTAATAAGTTCTTATAATATTCTTGACGAGCTCTACGAAGGGCATTAATAACTTTATTTCTAATTTTTTTAAATTTTCTCTCATCACTTGTACGTCTTGTTTGACAAAATGTTTTAAAACTTTTATTTTTTTTCTTAATCAATTTCAATATTTTATTGGTAACCCACGGTTTCCTATTTTTTCTTCTCTTTTTTGTTGATGTAAGAGGAAAATGTTTATCATACAATTTGAGGAATATATTCATAAATAAAGTATAAGCTTTATCAGCATCCATACACCTTAGTACGTCACCCCAATCAATGTTACTTAATTCAACAAAAAAACTATTAATCATTAAATCATTGATTTTCCTGTAAGTATAGGACTGTTCTGAAACATTTTTATAAACACCTCTCTTATAGCAGAAAATTGGCATATGATCAGTAATTGAGGAATAAAAAATACCTGGAGTAACATCATTGTCATTCGTTAATATGTTATCAATAATAGAAAGGGATGAGTTGGTTACACGGGTTGGAAGGTTAATTTGAATGTAAAAGCCGTGTGACGCAATTATGTTCATTAGAGTAATAATACTATTTGAAGTAATTTTCAATAAATCAATATTATAGTCTCCAAGGAGATAGATTTGTTTATTTTCCTTGGAGAGTTCTTGCAATAGTTTATCAAAATATGTCATATATTGATATAAATTGGACTTCGGGGGTCTGTAGATTACACCAATTACTATACTTTTTAATCGAGGTATATTAATTTCAACAAATACAGTTTCACATGAAGAACACGTGGGATTCAAGTCATCCCGTAATCGATAACACAACTTTTCATCTAAAAATATTCCCACGCCTCCTCCTCTACCAACTTTTCTGTTATTATTAATAAAGTTAAAACCATCCAACATGTAACAATTTTCGTTTTCTGAATTCAGCCACGTCTCTGTAATACCAATAGCCGTAAAATTTAAAGAAAGGTTGCTAAGGTAGGCAGAAATTTGATCAAAGTTTTTGGCCATACTCCTCGAGTTAAAGTGTATAGCACTAAATTGTACTAAATTTGGATCTATAGACTCTTTGAATTCATCTTCCAAATAATATTTGCAATCATTTACATATTGTTGATCAAAGTCAGAATCAAGAATTGGAATAGAATCGTTTAATCTTACATCTTCACTCATGTCATTTAAATCATCGTAAGTTATACGTATTTTGTTTACTTGTTCAACACAGTTAAGGTATTCATCATTGTTGACAGAAAAGAATGGAAAGACAGAACACAAATTCATAGACATGCAAAATACGGGAACAAAATATTCATAAAAAAACTACGTAAACTACAAAATTAAACAGGTCTATTGAGTAGTCCAAATTAATATATGTATATCTATATATATATATATATATAATATATCGGGCAAAAACGAAACAGAAAATATAAAATTGAATGCGTATGGAAATGCATCAGTGAAAATGATTGTATACTAGTATTTGTTCATTAATTTGTCTCTTCCCCAGTGTCAAAATTGTTCATTAACTATTTTCATTGTCCATAACATTCACTGTCCATTTTATTTTCATCAGTTTCTCTCATTCGGTCATTCCCCAATAAACAAAATCACGTGAAAATCACGTCAATATCAAGGTATTGACTTGAGGAGAGTTACGTTCTTCAAACACCTGACATTTACGTAAATGTGTTAATACGTTTATTGCACTAGGTAACTTAAAACACACGTACACTAAATCACGCAATTGTCACTGCAATATCACCATTATAATAACGTGATTATCCCTACCTTGGAGACCATGGTTTGTAAACCTAATACTCCCGTGTTTGTTTGGTTATGAAATTACATCTTCATAAACGAAATTATCGCGTCACAAAAACACGTGAAGCGTTAGTGATAGTTTTAGTCAAAATATCTGCGTGAAATTCACGTGAATATTACGAGGCTGACTTGAGATGAATCATGTTCTTCATTCACGTGAAATTTACGTCGAAGAGGAAATATGTTACTGTAACCCGCGTTCAACCCAATAATTACGCAAATGTTACACAATAAATGAACCAAAATAATGACGTTCTCATCCCGTTTCTGAACATCGTGTCTTGGATCTTCCATAATTACGTCCAGGCGCGCCGAAAGCAGTTTGGGATTAGAGGGGGCGGGGGGGGGGGGGGGGGGGGTGCAAACATCCCAGAAGAGAAAGCTAGTTGCAACTGGTCCAGTTGATGAACCAGTTAATGCCAACTGGTAACCCTGGAAATTGAAATGGGCTAAATGATCCAGTTGATCCAGGCCAGTTAGAATTCAACTGGTCTAGCTGAGCCATTAGAACCATTTGGTAAAACTTCCAACCAGTTGAACAGCAACAACACTTCAATTCTGGTACGTCTGTATTTCCAATGTAAAGGCATTGGTAATAAGTAGACTTACATAATTTAATTAATCGAAATTTTTTCATATACTTGTATTTTATTGAAAATATTTTAGTTCATAGTTAATGTTTCCCTTATTCATGTTTAACTAAATGTAATCTATACGAAGTAGCGAAATGTCCTAATAACTGGTAATTGATATTTGTAGTATTTTCGAAATGAATTGCATATAACTAAATCATCAGTAATTAAGAAATATGCTGTAAATTCAGATAAATTGTTTAAGAAACATAGATCTGCACGCACCCCGTATTCAATATGCAAATTAATTGGTGTCAGCTGGTTCAACTGGAAATATGCCAACAGTCAGTCATCAACTGGTGCAACTGGAAATATGCACACTCCAGTTATCAACTGGTGCAATGAAAATATGCCAACAGTCATTTATCAACTGGTGAACATAGAAATATGCCAACAGTCACGGGATTATCACCACGGAACTTAAATGGTAACTGTGAAACCATCAAGACACCCAAGAATAACTTATTTTCACACCTGGAAAACACGGAATACCCAGCTTATATTAATAATCCGTTTGAGTCACGAGATCATCACCCCGGAACTGCTGGCAACTTTGACTACCATTTAAATAGGTGTTTTAAGACACCTAATAATGACTAATTTTTCACACCTAAAAGTCACGTATGCCCAGCTTAGATTAATAATCCGTTTGAGTCACGAGATCATCACCGCGGAACTGCTGGCAACTTTGACTACCATTTAAATAGGTGTTTTAAGACACCTAATAATTACTAATTTTTCACACCTAAATATCACGGATTCACAGCTTAGATTAGTAATCAGTTTTCACTACGTGATCATCACCAAGAAAGTTATGGTAACTTTGAAACCATTTAAAAAGTTTTTTTAAGACACCAAATGATTACTAATTTTTCACACCTAAAAGTCACGTATGCCCAGCTTAGATTAATAATCCATTTGAGTCACGAGATCATCACCGCGGAACTTATGGCAACTTTGACTACCATTTAAAAAGGTGTTTTAAGACACCTAATAATTACTAATTTTCACACCTAAATATCACGTATTCACAGCTTAGATTAGTAATCAGCTTGAGCCACGTGATCATAACCAAGAAAGTTATGGTAACTTTGAAACCATTTAAAGAGGTGTGTAAGACACCTCAAAATTACTAATTTAATATAACCAGAGATTCACGGACAGAACAATGAGACGATTAGCCGGTGTAAGTAACGTGATTATTACCATCAACCTTGGATAATCTGTGAAACCAATCGATAAAGATGCTCACAAGACCAAATAATTACACATTTATCACCACCATCGGTTAACGGACAAAAAACTCGTTGCTTGGTCAAGTGGTTATTTGGTCATAAACACTTGATTTACAGAGGTAAGTGGAATTACGTTACTCCAGTCGCGTGATAAATTGGTGGTTTTTAGGTTAGATGAAAACGTGAACAGGAGTATCGTTTTTGTTTAAATGAAGGCACGTGTCGATAACGTTTAAATCTAGTTCAAAAGGCACTATACTTTAAAATCACTTAAAATACACTCCCAAAAGAGGTTACTTTTTAGTGTTCTGTTTATTGGGTCATTGTCTTTCTTTATAACCACTTTAATTCTTCTTTGCTACGAATCACTCGCTTGATGGTGTTTCCTCTGGTTGCCGGCAGTAACACGATTACGCGCCCATCTGAGGTCCATGCCTCTTTCACCTTCTCATGCTGCTTAGCGGCATAGAGAAGGTCCTGATTGGTCTTCGTCAATGCCTCGTCGATTCCGATACCACTTCCCTTTAGCTTCCTGCGCACTTTCAGGATTTCAGTTCTCATGCGATAAGTAGTGAGCTTCACGATGATTGCTCGCGGTCTTGGTTTCTTCGATGCTCGCTAGTGATCACTAGTGGACCATGTTTATAATGACATCATGTATATGTTGGTGTCATCTGGTGACGTCATGTAAGAGGTAAGGATATGACGTCACATTGTTACAGAAGAAGAGAATCATATGATCCCCTGCGGACCATATTTATAATGACGTCATGCAAATATGTCGGTGTCATATGGTGACGTCATACTTGCGTAGGTAGGATTCTCAAAGCCCTCATCCGTATGGACTACGGGAGCCTGTTATAAGAAAATTAAAAAAAAAAACAGATGGCCGATACATTTTGGAGCATAACAATGAATATGGTGATGTAACAACGTACAACTATGCCATCACTCTTACATGGAACTATAGGCTCTAAGAACGCTTACTCACCGTGTGAATACTCTGTCTCTCAATATTTATTACAGAGAGGTCAAAATGAATTTCCAGTTTACTGGCTTTGATCGACCCTTGGAATAAACAGGAGGACATACCTCTTACACGACGTCACTCGATGACACCAACATACACATGTCGTCATTATAAACATGGTCCACTAGGGATCATATGATTTTAACGATATTGAAAATAGTACTTCTGTATTCATTTTCTCATATTTAAAACAAATCATATAATACTACACACCACTGAGTGTTTCCATTCATATCAACTTTGTTTTAAATATGAGAGAATGAATGCAGACGTACTATTTTCAATATCCTTAAACGAACATAAGAAGGCGCGCATGTCAATGGTTTAAAATACAAATGAAGTATACTGTTTATTTATGTTCGTGAGAAATTACAATACATGAAGGAGGCCTGAAATATCTTTTAAGATGGATAAATCAAGGATCATCAGGTATAATTATCAGGTATAGTTTGTTATCCTTTCAAAATCATTCTTATTCTGTAACATAGGAGAATGGGGCGTGGCCTCCTCACATCAACACTATTCTTCAACCTTTACCTTGATCGTCTTTAAGTATTGAACCAAGCAACGATCCCCAGTAAGATGACGGCTAAACTAACCTTGATCGTATTTTAGTAATGAACCAAGCAACGATCACCAGTAAGATGACGGCTAAACTAACCTTGATCGTCTTTTAGTAATGAACCAAGCAACGATCACCAGTAAGATGACGGCTAAACTAACCTTGATCGTCTTTTAGTAATGAACGAAGCAACGATCACCAGTAAGATGACGGCTAAACTAACATTGATCGTCTTTTATTAATGAACGAAGCAACGATCACCAGTAGGATGACGGCTAAACTAACCTTGATCGTCTTTTAGTAATGAACGAAGCAACGATCACCAGTAAGATGACGGCTAAACTAACATTGATCGTCTTTTAGTAATGAACGAAGCAACGATCACCAGTAGGATGACGGCTAAACTAACCTTGATCGTCTTTTAGTAATGAACCAAGCAACGATCACCAGTAAGATTGCGGCTAAACTAACCTTGAGCGTCTTTTAGTAATGAACCAAGCAACGATCACCAGTAAGATGACGGCTAAACTAACCTTGAGCGTCTTTTAGTAATGAACCAAGCAACGATCACCAGTAAGATGATGGCTAAACTAACATTGAGCGTCTTTTAGTAATGAACCAAGCAACGATCACCAGTAAGATGACGGCTAAACTAACCTTAAGCGTCTTTTAGTAATGAACCAAGCAACGATCACCAGTAAGATGACGGCTAAACTAACCTTGAGCGTCTTTTAGTAATGAACCAAGCAACGATCACCAGTAAGATCACGGCTACGATCCCGCCAGTCACCCCAAGGGCTATAGCTAGAGGCTCTGAAACCAAAAAAAAAAAGTGGGGTGATTTATTATGACGTAACCTGTTCATGTATGGTTTCCCCTTCCCCATAACAAGGAACTCAACAGATGATAATAGCGTACATACCTATTCGCCCCCATCATCAACATGATCAATATAACTTCCATGATTAGTATGACAGTTAAATATCCCTTTGCTTAACTATGTAAGTAACATGTCTCTTAGATCAAAAGAGTTAAACGAAACAGTATAAAGAAGCTTTCATGATTAGGCATTGTAGCTGGAAATGTGTTTTCTAATGGTTGACAGGGTGGATTTATTTAAAGATCATCTTTCGCCCTTTTTTAAACGAAGCAGAGCGGCCAAGCAGGGCATTATTTATACAGAATAATATACTTGAAAGGTCAAACCTATCCTGTATGGAACAAGTGATATTTTGTCTTCTTACAAGGAATGAAATCAAGTTGTACTTATACATACCAGCCCTCTTTTGGCCCATGTAAGTTGTATTTATACTGTATGATGTAAATTAAAAACTAGACACATATTGTGTGCAACATATATACCAGCCCCCTTTTGGCCCTCTGTAAAGTTGTATTTATATTGTATGATGTAAATTAAAAACTAGACACATATTGTGTGCAACTTACATACCAGCCCCCTTTTGGCCCTCTGTAAGTTGTATTTATACTGTATGATGTAAATTAAAACTAGACACATATTGTGTACAACATACATACCAGCCCCCTTTTGGCCCCATGTAAGTTGTATTTATATTGTATGATGTAAATTAAAAACTAGACACATACTGTGTACAACATACATACCAGCCCCCTTTTGGCCCCATGTAAGTTGTATTTATACTGTATGATGTAAATCACTAAAATATAAGGGGATATGTAATATATTGACAATGTAAACTATACCAACAACAACAACAACCAGAAACAATATCACAATTATAAAAAAAGTATGATCTAAACGCAACAGATTTAAAAGATAAAAAAATATTTATATTTGTACTGATCACAATAGGTAGGCATAATTTACCCATACACTATAAACATCACTAATTTACGATTTTTCTGATTCAAGTTGGGATTAACTTGCTCGATGATTGTATTTGGTATATATGAGATGCATTTGGACAAAACTTAAGAGGATTCTTCTTATTATTATTCTTGATTTCATCCAGGTTTGAAGAACTGTTGGGTTGTATCCTTCGTAGAGTAAGTCAATAGAGAGAAGGCAGATAATATAATAGGGGTACATAAATGTAGAAGATCACAAGGTGCTAATGACAACTTATACAGGAGCTGCTTTGTTCACAGAAGACCGTTTAAAGTGCATTTCTAGGATGAATGTTAGTGATGCGGCATGGTAATCCAGGGCCTGGGTAGTAATGGGTGGGTCATCATCCAATGAGGGTGAATGTTAGTGATGCGGCATGGTAATCCAGGGCCTGGGTAGTAATGGGTGGGTCATCATCCAATGAGGATGAATGTTAGTGATGCGGCATGGTACTCCAGGGCCTGGGTAGTAATGGGTGGGTCATCATCCAATGAGGATGAATGTTAGTGATGCGGCATGGTAATCCAGGTCCTGGGTAGTAATGGGTGGGTCATCATCCAATGAGGATGAATGTTAGTGATGCGGCATGGTAATCCAGGGCCTGGGTAGTAATGGGTGGGTCATCATCCAATGAGGATGAATGTTAGTGATGCGGCATGGTAATCCAGGGCCTGGGTAGTAATGGGTGGGTCATCATCCAATGAGGATGAATGTTAGTGATGCGGCATGGTAATCCAGGGCCTGGGCAGTAATGGGTGGGTCATCATCCAATGAGGATGAATGTTAGTGATGCGGCATGGTAATCCAGGGCCTGGGTAGTAATGGGTGGGTCATCATCCAATGGGGATGAATGTTAGTGATGCGGCATGGTAATCCAGGGCCTGGGTAGTAATGGGTGGGTCATCATCCAATGAGGATTATTGTTAGTGATGCGGCATGGTAATTCAGGGCCTGGGTAGTAATGGGTGGGTCATCATCCAATGGGGATGAATGTTAGTGATGCGGCATGGTAATCCAGGGCCTGGGTAGTAATGGG
>JAVYIG010010352.1:0-69870 GCA_035222895.1 Strongylocentrotus droebachiensis
CCTCCTGGGTGTAGACCATCGATGCCTCTCCGTTGCCCTTGGAGACGTAGTAAACGATCACTCCAACTATCACACCTGTCAAGGAAGAACGTGTATGTACAGTATACCATATACATATTGGTTAATGCTGCTTTTAGAACAACACTATAATATCCATGGCATTATTATTTCATTAAACTACAAATTTAGAGTAGATTCCTTTATAAAATAATACTACTTCAAATGGACCTACATGTACATAAACATCAATCATTTAAAGGGAAAGTCCACCCCCAAATAAGTTTGTTTCGATAGAGGCAGAATAATAAGAAAATCAGGTGAGTGAAAGTTTGAGCAAATTCTGAATGAAAATAAGAAAGTTATGAATTATTGAAGTTGTGATCAATCAAATACAAATTGGCAACTCTGTGACTTATTATACGAGCTCTCCTTCATTTGCTTTGTGCATAATATTCCATAAAATCATGTTTTCTTCATTATTGATGACGGAATATATATTTGTTCCTTGCAGGGGGAGTATAGAAACATATTTGCAATCATTATATTAGGGTGCATGTATGGGTGAAATTTTTCTTGAGGGAAAATGAAAATTTTAGATTTTTTTAGTACTAAGCAAATGGAAGTTGAGCTCGCATGATACGTCATAGAGTTGCCAATTTGTGTTTGATTGATCACAACTTAAAAAATCCTAACTTCCTTATTTTTAATCGGAATTTGCTCAAACTTTCACTGACTTGTTTCTCTCATTTATCTACTCCTATTAAAACTAACTTAATTTCAGGGTGGACTTTCCCTTTAACAATCTGAACAGCTTGGCTAGTAATGTCTTTTAGTTAGATCGACTGCATAATCTTTATTAACACAACAACACTAAAAATTCATAAAGTCATATCTCTACATCAAATTGCTGAAGTAAACAAAATGTTATGAAAATATGGTACCGGTACTTTCCTTTTTTCATTTTTTATTTCATTTCACTTTTTGTTGCAATGTCTCCATTACATAATAAAATTAGATTTTATTCATGTAATAAAGTCAAATCTTCATGAGTATATGATCATAAACAGTTCGGCTGTAATACAGTTAAACCTGCTATAGCTACACATGTACATGTGTAGGCCTACCATCAAAGACACGCCCCCCTTTAAGTTTGGAAAACAAACAAAAACCTGTGGTAATCACTATGTTTATCTGGGTGTACCTGGATTAATATTTCAAGGGGATCAAGGGGATAGATGTCAGGGGATTAATTCTTCATTTGTTATCTTCTTTTTTTTTTTGTGGGGGGGGGGGGGTGAAAAAAGGTAAATAAGGTCAGGGGTATACAGTCTAAAATCCACATGTACAGTGGACATGTACATGTAGTTGTCTGATCTGTTGCCAAATGTGTCAGTAGGAACCTTGTACTTGTCATTAAGGGATACACATGTATTAGTTTCTTCCTGCCCACTCAATAGACGCTACACACAAATGTGTGCATGCGTGTAGACAAAATAGTGATTTCCAAAACTATATAGGTCTATTTGTGGCGATGTTAGTCTCCTTGGTGGTAGTTGTCTATAAACAATATAGTTGGGAGAAGAGACTGCATGTTTAATAAAACAAAATTGCAAAAACATGCAGTCAAACACACAGAACGATTCAAAATTTAAAAAGATTTGCAAGAGCTTAGCAGTCTACATCATGCCTTCATGGTCTACGACTCTACGTTTATGCTCACGTCTCATGATGTTTTCAAATGATCACAAATTCACATTTCATTCAAATGAAATATCATTATACTAGACTACTGTAGGTCTAGATCTAATTCCTGTTATTTTGCATTCCAGGGCCCCGCCGTACCCGTCTTAATTAAAGAGTTGCGATTTATCCAAATCAATCGTAAGTTTGCGGTCTCCTACATGTTTCTCGACTCTACGACTTCTTATGTACACATGAAGAAGTTGTGAATAATATCAACTCTTTATAGGACAGGGCCCAGAATTGCAGAAATCCCTTGGCTTTCACCTTTTACGGCCCGTCTTAATTAAAGAGTTGCAATTTATCCAAATCAATCGTAAGTTTGCGGTCTCCTACATGTATCTCGACTCTACGACTTCTTATGTAGACTACACATGAAGAAGTTGTGAATAATATCAACTCTTTATAAAATTATAGGACAGGGCCCAGAATTGCAGAAATCCCTTGGCTTTCACCTTTTACGGCTCCCCCCCCCCCCCCCCCCCCCCCCCCTCATTCACTTACCATAGATCATCGCCAGTCCAGTTTCGTGCATAAACCTGAACCGGTGATGTTTGAATAGCCATGTTGTGAGGATGGTTATCACCAACAAGATCAAAAACAACAACAAATTCAGCGAGTCCTGGCGATGTTGTTTCTCCACAACCTTCTCAGCAACTTCGCCTGGATCATCTACCTCGCAACTCCTGGGGCTAAGGGTCGTCGACTGAGATCTTACATGATCCACCCACAACAAAATGTTCACGGCTGTAAGAATCCATCGAATCCAGCGGCACCGGCTGACACTGAAAGTGGCCATGTTTTGCCCGCGAGTTGGAGGAGGTTCCACCTTCTTCGCAAATGGAAACGTGTTTACTTCCGGTATTTCTTAATCGATCACAGATATACAGACGGCAATCTTTTTCTATTTTGCCATTAATATTCTCAATTTTACATAATTTTGTTCATCAAAGATCATCATAGAATTAAGAAATATTTGTATTAATACAATTGTTTTAAAAATGATGCAAATAAATGTCGGTTTTAAATTTTAGTACTAATATTAAAGCGTAAAGCATTTTAACTTGAAATAGATAACTTTAAAACAAAATAAATATTAAATATTTTTTAAAAATGATCAACCTATTTGTTTCGTGCTGATGTACCATAAATAATTTATAAAAGTATAGATATCCTTTCAGGAAAGAAAACCTGGTCTTTGTTTTCCTAGAGGAGATTATAGACAGGTTTGACTGTAAATAAATAATCGAATAATAAAGGAGGCGAACAGTTCCTGATCTGCCTATATGATTTGTACACACATTACAGCGATTGATTATATCAAAGAGATATCTGAAATCAAGTTTTTGCAAATTCTATATCCAAAAGGCCATAATGACAGTCAACAACATCATTTGACGTATTCAAAACGATTTTTTAATTTGTCAACATGTGACTCTTTCAACAATCATTCATAGCATAATGTAGTCCTAAATTATTCTAACATATTATAATCCAAAATTGACTAGGCCTGCCTCATTCAGTGTTGTTTTTTCGGACTGCCCCCCTAAAAAAAAAACACCAGACTCTCTCTCTCTCTCTCTCTCTCTCTCTCTCTCTCTCGCTCTCACTCACTCTCACTCACTCATACAATATTCAACCAAACCAAATATTGGCCAGGCATAAAGAATTTTCCATGAAGTAGCGGCCATACGTAGAATTTGTGTCAATGGTAACTTTAGAACAAGCATACAACTCTGAGAACTTAATACCCCCCCCCCCAGTCTGAATTGTCTCTCGCTACACTAGTTTTTTTTATTTTAGAGCCCCGATTATTGGCCCCCAAAATATTGAAATTACAACTCGCCACCCTTTAAAAAATTATTTTCGTTAATTGTATCTCAAAATGTGATGGATGCGTTTCTTACATTTCATTTCAACATATATAAATAAAATGTATTATTTTAGGCATGAAGATGAAAATTGAAAGATATTAAAGAGCCTGGGGAGGAACAACAAAGAACAACAAACAAAAAAATTATATCTTTCTATTTTTCATCAGCCTTTATCATGCCGAAAGAGAGAGAGAGAGAGAGAGAGATAATATGTACTTTTTATCTATTCATTCTTGAGCATCTGATGCCCTCATGCTACTAAACATCATTTATCTTTCTCAAAACGTTTGCTATCTCAAAGTTTAGTTCATTTTCGTGAACGATAATTAGGCTGCATATCCCTTTCACACCGAATTTCCTCGGGTTGCACTAAAACCAAATAGACTTAATTATGCTTTGGTCGGAGTGCAACCCCTCCAAAACCAGCTATATCATGATGTTATTGCTGAGAAGGGCTATCTATCCGAATGTATTATTATGTATATATCTCGCTTTGTATGTTTGATGTTGTTGGGTTTACACCAGGGGCGGATCATCGTCCACGAGCCGCGAAGCGGCGAGCCGATTTTTTTTGGGGGTGTTTATTTGAACCCCGTAAGTGATGTTTTCCTGGCATCTATTAACACAATGGAGACCATAAAAAGCAGTGCATGATAACGTCTTTTTAAATCAAGTAACAGTTTAATACACAGTTATATCCAGAGTTATCATGTGTTTGGTTAAGTTACCAGATGAGTTGAATATCTTCTCACAATATTTGCACTTGAAAGGGTTTCTCTCCAGCGTGCGTTCTTTTTTCTTTCTTTTTTTCTTTTTTTTCTTCTTTTTTTTTCCCCTTTTTTTTTTTTTTTTGGGCCGCCCAAGGGGGGGTTTAAACCCCCTAAACCCCCCCCCCGTAGATCCGCGCCTGTACACTACAGTCACTGCTACTACTGCTATGTTCAGGACTGCCCACTCAGACTGAAGGGGGCGTGACCAAGATAAGCTGTAATCGATCCCAAGTGCACAGACTGGTCATGTTGGCTAATCATGTTTTCATGGTTATTGCACACGTTATATCCGTAGTATATTATATAGAAATCATTAAAACATAGAACTTCATTTTGAATGCGTCTGTTCCTATTTTTATGTGCATAACTAGAACATTAGCATTGGGATAGGCATTTTGTTAATAAAGTTTATAAGACAGCGAGATTTAAGTTGTTTCAATTAAAAATTAAAAATAGAAATTAAGGTGTCCATCATCCCGTATAAAGGTTGGCGTTAATAATTTATTTCAGCCTAAATTTACCTCGGCAAATTCCTTATAGAAGATATGACTTTTGAATCGCATTGGGGAAAATATCCTTCATGCTATTCTTTTATTTCTTTCAATCAGTCCCCTCTCCCTTTCTTTCTCTTTCACCTCATCCCGTCCCCTCTCAGGTCCGGGTCTCGGGTCTCTTTGCTCCTCCCTCCCTCCCTTCCCTTTCACTCCTTCCCCCTCCATCTTCCTCTCTCTCTTCTCTCATTTCTTTCTTCTGGCACTATACACACAATGTATATTTATTCTCTTTTATTCTCATTAATGACAAGTACTAGTACTATACTCAAGTCTCAAAATATATTTATTAAAATGTAAGAAAAGACAGCAAATCTTTATTGAACGAGCGCATTCATTTAAAAGAAACTCTAAAGTGGGGATATGTTACTTTTTCCTCTTTAGCACAGAATGAGGTGAACTATAATTTACATTTATCTTTCAATCTCCCATACAAAACTAGTGTTGAATAATATTATAATAATACTATTACATTTATTCGTTAGATACAAAGATCATAAATGAATGCAATGAAAATTACATCTTTTTATATTTCACCTATTCAAATGATATTACCTGTACCCCAATCGTACTGTCAAAATACATGTAGTAAGAAGTCATAAAACATTATAGCACCAATAAAAAAAATACAACTTAATGTATCTATATCCAAAGTCCTGGTATAAAAGTGTCAACTATACTTCCTCGAAAGTACCGGTATGACTCTTATTTGCTTCATATTCAATGTGTATACAATTTTCACTGTATCAGGATAACTTTCAAAGTTTCAATTTTACAATCTCAACACAAGTCAACCTTCTGCAAGTCTAAAGAAAGAAAGTGTATTTCCCTATACAAAAAGAAATCATTTGAGCAAAGGCTTAACTTGTACATGTATCTTATACAATTTATATATATTTTATAAAGGCATATTCCTGTGATATATGTGACAGACAAATGTACATGTATGCAAAGACAGCAAAATACATCACATATTGCACTGATTATGAACCAGATTTCCCCTGACTGGATTAAAATGGAATCACTTAATCTTTAATTTTATGATCATAAAATATTCTAAGAACAACATTATCAATATTTAATGATACTCTGTACATTTTATTTAAAATGACAATTTCCTTAAAAAAGAAATTAAAATGGGTCATTAAAAAGAAAAGCAAATCAGAATTTGAATTTGTCAATGTTTAATAGAAAGGCTCAAAGATCTACCCCACAACCTGAAATCCTTTTTATTATAACTTTCCACGCACTCCTCGATCGAAATAAAGCAGTCAATTTTCAAAAAGGGGATTATCAAAAAACAAAGACTATTATGTACTACATTAAAAGTGGAAAGGGAATATTGCACAAAAGGCTTGAAGAGCTCCCTGAAATTACTGTTTTCAATCGACATTCAAAATTCAAATGGCCCAATTGTAGGGCCTGTTTCATAAAACTTGTTATGAATAACAAATGCAAAATCTCTGACAAATTTGCTCTCAGCCAATCAGATGCCACAATTTCAGTATGATGGTTATTGTAACTTTTTATTGATAACAAGTTTTATGAAACGGCCTAGATGTCTTGATGGAGGACTAGGAACAACATCAGCCACTAAACTTGAATGTTTCACATCATGATACACAAAGCTGACATTCTAGTTTCTCATTGTTCACTCAATTGCCTCGAATTTGCTGAAAGAACTACCAAATCAGACATTAGATGTTGCACAGAAATTTAGAAGATCTCACAGAAATAGTCAGAAATCCTTATTATTCTACCATTTCATTATCATTGTAGATACCATTTCACACATTCTTCGAACATCATAGATGACTTCATATAGTGGTAGTGGTGGTTATTTTACCCGACTGCTAAGAAAGCACAAATGCTTGTTGGTAAGCAACCAGAGGACCAACGGCTTTAGGTCCTCTCTGAGAGACCTGGTAATGAGGATTAATGCCTTACCAAACGGCTCAGCTGCATCATCAATGGTCATCATCATTTGTGGGAGCTCACAATAATTCTACCAGTTCACGCATTCCTCGAACACCACCAATCTGACTTTCAAACTGTTTCTGAAATGACTCTAGAAACGGCTCAAAAGCATCATCAACCGTCAACATCTTTTGGGGGAGCTCACAATCATTTTAACAGTTCACTTCATTCATTCCTCGGTCACCATCAATCTGACTTTCAAACTGTTTCTGAAATGACTCTAGAAACGGCTCAAAAGCATCATCAACAGTCAACGTCTTTTGGGTGACTTCATCATCATTCCACAGTTTCCACCATTTCAAGTATTCCTCGATCATCATCGATGAGCTTGCATTCAAACTGTTCGCTAAAGGAATCTAGAAAGGGTTCTACTGCATCTTCAACAGTGACTGTTCTGTCTTTGACCTCCTTAGTCAAGGAAGTGACACCTTTGCCTTCAATCCCACAAGGCACTATGCTGTTGAACCATTGCAGGTCGGTGTTGCAGTTCAGGGCAAGGCCATGGCTGGTAATGTACCTGGTGCAGTGGATACCTGAGAAAGTGAAAATGGGAAAAATATCACAGATAAAAAAGAACAATCTTGAGTTAATTGCTGAGTATAAAATAATAAAGGGATAACTGAGAAAGTGAAATAGAAATAATATGACAAATCAAAAGAATATTCTTGAATTACTTGCCGAGTATGAAATAAAAACAGGATACCTGAGAAAGTGAAAAATAGAAATAATATGACAATGGAAAGAACACTCTTAGAGTTCATTCCTGAATATGAAATAATAAAGAGATACATCGAGAAAGTGAAAAATAGAAATAATATGACAATGGAAATAACATTCTTGAGATAATTCCTGAATATGAAATAATTAAATGGAAACAAATAGTTACAACAAAAATTAACTAGATGGAATTTGACGCCTCCGTCATAGAGCAATTTTACAAACCAAAACAGAAGAAATTTTTCGAATTTAAGTTCAATTGTAATCCATTGACAGGTTCTCAGAATATCGTGATTACAAGCAATTTCTCATATACATATATGACCCTTTGATCTTTGACCTCATGACCCTAAAATCTACTCAGTTCATTGGCTCTGCAAGATGTCCTGAGTTAAATAGTAATCCATCTGTCAGTTCTAATGAGAATGCGTTCACAAGCTATTTTTGCATACATAATGAGCCCATGACCTTTGACCTTTAACCTTATGAACCAAGAATCTACTCAGTTCATTGGCTCTGCAAGATGTCCTGAGTTAAATAGTAATCCATCTGTCAGTTCTAATGAGAATGCGTTCACAAGCTATTTTTGCATACATAATGAGCCCATGACCTTTGACCTTATGAACCAAGAATCTACTCAGTTCATTGGCTCTGCAAGTAACATACATGACCTAATTTTGGCAGGAATCCATCAATCGCTTCTTGAGATAACGCGGTCACGAGCTGTTTTTGCATACATAATGTGCGCTTTGGCCTTTGACCTTTGACCTCATGACCCCTAAATCTAATCAGTTCATCGGCTCTGCAAGTAACATACATGACCTAAGTTTGGCAGCAATCCATCAATCGGTTCTTGAGATAACGCGATCACGAGCTGTTTTCGCATACATAATGAGCCCTGTGACCTTTGACCTTTAACCTCGTGACCCCAAAATCTAATCAGTTCATTGGCTCTGCAAGATACATACATTACCAAAGTTTGGCAGGAATCCATCAATCGGTTCTTCAGATAACGCGATCACAAGAACGGGACGTACGTACAGACGTACGGAACGACGTACGGACGGACAACGGACGGACGGACGGACGGACAACCCGAAAACATAATGCCTCCGGCTACTTCGTAACGGAGGCATAAAAATACATAAAGTGCTAATTGATATATCAAAGCTTTCCTGGTTGTTTGTTTTCAAATAAAAGCAGTGAAAATACAAGATGAAAAGGAAGCTAGTTACATCAGTACAGTAGGCAGGTGAGTATTATAAATATGCTATGTCTACATATAAATAGAGTGAGTGAGAGAGAGAGAGAGAAAGAGAAATAAAGGGAGGGAGAGATAGAAACAGAAAGAGAGAGAGGAATGTAGATATATATATAGAGAGAGTGACACAGAGAGAGAGGAAGATAGATATGTTTATAAAGTGACAAAGAGAGAGAGAGGTGGACAGGAGAATGATTGTGGGAAAAGGATATACAGAGTTAGAAAATAATTTCAATAGATCAACCTATACAATATCAAGATCAAGAGAAAAATAAACCAAACACAAAAAATTTAGAAGCCACCTACCAATAGCGGCAATCTTGCTGTCCCCCACCCAGACTCCTGTGTGTGGGGAGCACTGTCCCTCTACACCAAACCTCCCGCATGTCTTGATGACTGTGTCTTCCAGCTGCTTGACGTACCATCGGACGCTCTTCTTGTAATGGGTCAGGTCCAGGATGGGATAGGCTACGAGTTGGCCTGGACCATGGAACGTGATCAGTCCTCCCCTTTCCGTCCGGAAGAAGTCGGCCCCGAGAGCCTTGAGTCTCTCCTCGTCTGCAGACGTGTAACCTTTGGTTCTAATGCCTGTACGAAATAGATTTTGATAATGATACTACTACTAATAATAGGCATTTGTATTGCGTCACCCATCTAGACCTTCTATTCCGAAGTGCATAAGGAAAAAATAGATAAGAAATATAAGTTCAAATAAGTGGTGTATTGTTATTATTATTATAATAATCATTATCATTATCATCATCATCATCATCATCATCATCATCATCATCATCGTCATCATCATCAACATCAATAATATCATCGTCATCATTATTGGCCATTGGATACAACTGGTCTTTGAAGAAATGTTCCACAACACATTGTTTTTCTCTTTAAAGGGAAGGATTAAATAATACTTACATGCGTTGTGTATAAAGTGTTACATCCTTTTATTATAACAAATCAAAAAAATATCTTTCTATATATTGAGAGATACAAGTTTAAGTATCTCAGTTGGTCATTTTCAATTGGTCACTTTTCTCTTTAATGCAAACAAATGCATACATGTTCACAGGAGTTCCATTAGAATAGGAAATTCAGATTGTTCTGAAGGTGAATTTTTATTAATGAGTTTCAAAACAGCCTTTTAAAAGTTTTTCCAAGAGCTCGCTTAGAGCTTTCATGAGCTCATGTATCATTGATCGACTATGTATCATTTCTATTCAATATTTTATAGGCAATGAAAAAGTTGTGACATCCCTTTCAGCATGTATTGTTGTATACACATTTACCTATTGTATAGACTGGGTTGTGTGTGCAGAGAAGAAGCAAATCTTGAGTTTCCTTATGAGCTTCAGCGCCACCTGTCTTCAGTAAATCTAGCTGCCATCTAACCAGTCTTTGCTGTAGCTCCCATGCCCTTCTGTATTGCATATGGCCCAAGTTGAGGACGGATACCAGTCTCCTAGCAGCCATGACTGCAGATCATGTTTCTGTCGATGCTGGAGGAGAAAGAAGAGGCAAGGAGTCATGGGAATGAATGTAAAATGCGCAAATTAAATAAACACATTGCTCGTGCAACTGCTGAGGCATGCAAGTCTGCAACCTCAGTAAACAGCTTTAAAGCCAGATTTGACAAACACTGGAAGAAGGAGCAATATAATTCACCCTTCTCCCAGTAGACACTCTAATTATGACAATCCTGATATGACCCAGGAAGCAAGGTACAGCTGTAAACTGACTATGGTGCAAGACCCAGAAGCTGGTACATCCCCCCCCCCTGAAGTTAGACCTGAAAGCTTGAAAGCTGGAGGCGGCTTTATTCCAGAAGCTTTGGTATTCAAGATATTCAAGTCTAGCTAGGCTAATTTCAACCCATTTCTGAATCATGTGAAGCTGTAAACGTCCAACTTGAAGACTGAAGAGGAAAATCATCAGAATAATTGGGAGAATTATTGGAATCCTTTTGGTTTTTGTATTACACTATCAGAGCTACCAAGTATCACGCATTAGGCGTGACATCACGCACTTCCGAGGGTCTGAAAATGCTCGTCTTATACACGACGCACGACACGCGCGCGCGCTAGATTTTGAAAAAACGCTTTACCTTATACGTGTGTTATACCCTCGCACGCGCGCTTGTGCACGGCATCATGAAAATGTCACGCATTGCCGATCTTTGAACTTGGCGTCTCTGCACTTTATAGGATGATAAATAGATCTATCCCATTTCCATTTCCATACAATTCCTTCAATCAATCTCTCAGTCTCATAGTCTAGACTCTAGACCCTATATGTCTTTGATCAAGTATATTTTTCAGGCTGTTTGGGCTGATGATCTTGTTCCTTTGAAACTCTCAGTCTCGGCGAACTCTGTGCTGTGCCCTAATATTAGACCTCTAGTATACGAAGGCGCATTCATGGAGTTCTCTGAACTTCCCAAACTGAAACTCCCTCACAGTGACAGTCCCTGCACTTGTCCCTTTTTACACTAAAAGCTATGCTATTATCTTTATTTTATAATTCCACAGGGGCGATTTTTAATTTTGCATTCGCCCCGGTAAGCGATCTGACGGAGGCGATTATGAAGGTCGCCCTCCGCCTCTAATTTGAGCCTCGGTGCCCTAGGCCCCTAGATCGACTTTTCCCAGCCCAATTACTCTAAAAACCAGCACAGACAACTACGTATGGGACTGTAAAGTAAGAAATTACCAATTTACTTACACGTACGTACGTATACGTTGTTCGTTGGCGTGAAATTTAAGTCTATTCAAGAGCTTGAAATTGGGATTTTGGTTTGAATAAATAAGACAATTCTAAAATTTACAAACGTCGAATAAGGATGCCCTTTATAACTGCAAAATGTAGTGGTAATCTACGCTGATTTGGGCAAAACATTGACCTAAAGGGGGCGCTATATTAGTGATTTTATGTCAACTAATGTATCACTATAACTGGAAACTGGTAAGCTAACAGATGGCCATCGTTCGAGTTTTAGGTCAACTACATATCGGGTGATTTATAAAAAAAAAATACAAATACAACAACTTCCATAGCATCTGGGATATACGAGAGATTCGCCAGAAAAATAACGATGTATTAATGGCGTCACATAATAGACCAATACTGCCCAAGCAGACGACATCCCATAAAGAATAAACATAATTGCAAAGCTATAATTTTTAAATTATAATGAGGTTATACTTATAGTGTATATAAATGTGATGGCATTTCAAACCATTCAAAGGGGGCTATGAAACCGATTCTGGTAACTAAAATCTTTTGTTTGTAAATACACAAGATAGGGGTTAATTAACAATCAAAGAAACCAGACTTTCAAATTGAAAAACCCCCGGAATGATATTAAAGGCTCTGCCCCCTGGATTTCACCTAGGGCCCAAAGTCAGGGGATCTGCCCCCTGAACCCAACAATTGCCCGAAGGCGGGCCCCTGGGTGCTCATCTGAGCGGAATCTGCGATCTCACACATGTCAGCAGCGTCCGGAGAGCTCTCCAGGTGCTATGCTGGGGCTGTATTTAAGCGTTTTGTAATTTATAATAATCCTTACTTCAAATGTTTCCAAGCATTGAATTTTTGATAATCTTGTCGAATCAAAGTTTCAACTTTGCAATAATGAAAATAAAGTTAGTTCTTTAAATCAATGAATATCTACTTTAAGTTGATAATTTATATGGTTATCAGTTTGACTTTGTAAGGTACATCTAAAGTTTAACAGAATTAATTATGTTCCCGATAGAACAAATTGCCAATTTGGTTATTAGCTTGTGACGTCATTACCTCACTATTTATCAATTGCTTTATACCCATTATTTCCCTTTTTATCCCCAAATACTTAATTTCCTCATGCTTTTGCCTGGTTATATGATTTGTATCATATTGCGTCATATGACATTTCATAAAATCTTTTATGAACTTTGAAGAGTTGATACTATTTTTTTATTATTTTATATTCATAATCATTGATTTTTATATAAATAGTTTATCAAAATTCACATTTTTCATGATTTGACTGAAAAAATTACTCTATTAATATAAGGGCATCCTCACAAAAAACATATTACTATCATTATAATTTGGATGCTGGTGTGAGAAAATAAGATTTTCTGGAGGAAATTGGCAATTTATATTATCAATACACTAAGAAAACAAGTAGGTGGATAGTGAGGCAATGACGTCACAGAATCATGAGTGAGTTGCCAATTTGTCTTGTGATTTTCAAAGTTGTCCATGTCATTACTAACTCATAACTTTCAAATTATCCGAATTTTCTCAAACTTTTTCGATCGGTTTGTCTGATTTTTGTGCTTCTATTGAAAGAAAGCTTTTTTTGAGTGGACTTGCCCTTTAACTTTCCTTAAATCACAACTGGAATCTTACTTGTTCCAAAACGCTTTCTGATGTCATTTAAACTGCATTATTGCACTTTATCAAATTTTAATTCCAATACTGTACTTAATCATAATTTGCTTTCATTGCTCTGTAATTGATATTGATAATGAATGATTATCATACATTTTGTCCTTATTTATATATTTCTTTAGTTAATGAATAATGCGTAATTTTATTGTTTTATCATTGAAAAGCGCATTGATATTTTCTTGAAGATAGAATGTGCTATAGAAAACCTATGTTATTATTATTATTATTGATAAGCTCTGCCTCTTGAATATTTTTTGACACTTTTTTGTTTTAATCGATGTTTTTATCACGTGCCACGGCAAGTGACAAGACCATGTTACTAGTTATTAGTCTGTTTGAATTTCTTGATCGGTAATAGTAATAGACTCGATTACACCGACTAATTACCGATAACTTTGGTTGTTACGACTGAACAGCAAATGTTTGCCAAATGAAACTTGTTTCCGAACTCGCATTTATTCATACATGTAAGTTTTTATCTACACGCTTGGGTAATTTTTTTTTTTTTAAATGAATAAGGAAAAGTGAAAATTCCTAACGGAAAACATGATATTTGATAAGGAAAACTTGTTTTTTTTTTGGTTTTTTTTTGTGCTATAGACTGAATACCCGACGATAACTTCAGGGATATTCAATTAAAAAAAATAAATACTGGTTTATTCTTAGACCATCTACATGAACATATTAATCTATAACCAAAATTGTAATATTTATAGGGCTCATCCATGACCTAAATATACGTGGCCTAATACAAGACATCTAGAACATCGTTAATCTTCGTTTTTTGTGTTTGTATAAAATTATTGTTTTACATTTTCAAAGAGGAAATATCAATATGATTCCGCTAGCCCTTACATCGTAAAATGCCTGCCCGCCAAAGTATCAGTGATAACTGGTATTGGTATGAGTCTCAAAACGTGAGCTCAATCACTTCGCGCGTTCGCAAGATGGCCCACCTGTAACCGTATGCTTCCACGTATGATTTGAAAAAAAAATAGAAGAAATAATCTACATCAAATGAGGAACATCTATGGATACAAATTATTCATGACAATGTGTTAAGGGTTAGCCTGTTAGGGCCGTTCTTTTTAATGGTGTTCCCCGCTCAAACGGGTCATTAGTATGTGTGTATGATACTATTCAGCCAGCAAACCTACTGAGATAATTGTGGCCAGCTTTACAAATCAATTTAAAACCTCTTGTGAGAAAGAATTCAACAGGAGATAGCTGATAGTTGAACTATTTACAATATAAAAATGGCGCCCACCACTAGATGACGCTCTTGCACCATATTCTGTGTGCTAAATTCGAGCATTGACTTCTCGGGTCTATACTACTCTCAAAAGAGCTACAATGATGAATGTACATGTTTATTTGTGAAGACGTTTTCATTCAACGAATATTTTTTTTTAAACATGCGTAGATGATGTCTACTAAACATTACATGAAGCTAACTGCACCACACCATGAAAACTCATTACTGATATCGTTTGCCAACAAGCATTATATCATGAAACAACAATGGTAGCTAAGTTGCAAACATCATTCGACAAAAAAATGAATGATAGCCAATTACAATTTACAACAAAGAACTAATTACATCACTTTTGAAATGTATTATTATTATCATTATTATTATTGCCTCTTGCGTCATTGAGACACGTACAGTGAAGCCTGCTTCAGTGACCTCCTGTATAAAAAGACTACCTGTCCATAAAGAATGCATTTTAAATATATATTTCCCTTGAAAAGACTTGGCCATTAATATATGAATTACATAAACATGTACACAACGACCGCCTGCCTATTGATTATGTGTATGACTTTGTGTTGTTCTTCCACACTGGTTGATGTAGCCATACAACTAGAACTTTAAAAAAAATGTTATATACAACCTTAAATTTACGCATAGCTTAATTTAGGTTAATACCTAATGAATGTATATGATCATTGTAGCATTAGAACTGAACAGTCTCTATAATACCTTGCAATAAAGAAAATATCTTCTGTAATTATTGTCTTAATTACATGATCATTCTAGCAACAGAACTCAAACAGTATTCATACGACAAAATATATATTCTGCAATTATTATCACATATATACGGGTTATTGTAGCAATAGAATATAAACGGAATTCAAAAAACCGTACAATACAGAAACATGTATTGCAATTATAATCACATCTAAATTATTTTTTAGGGCAATAGAACTAAAACAGTATTCATACAGCCTTACGATAAAGACAATTAACTTCTGTAATTATCATCATATTTAAGTGATTATTATAGCAAGAGATCTGAAACATTCTTCATCCAACCTTGCTATAAAGAAAATACATTATGTATTTGCATTCTTATGCACTTGATTATTGTAGCAACATAATTGAAACAGTGTTATACAACCTTACGTAAAAGAAATATTGACTGCGATTATTATCATATGTAGATGACTATTGTAGCAAAAGAAGTAAAACAGTATTCATAGAACCTTACAATCAAACAGCTATTTATACTGATATTATTATCATATGTAAATAATTATTGTAGCAATAGAAGTAAAACAGTATTCATAGAACCTTACAATCAAACAAGCTATTTATACTGATATTATTATCATATATAAATAACTATTGTAGCAATAGAAGTAAAACAGTATTAATACAACCTTACAATCAAACAAGCTATTTATACTGATATTATTATCATATGTAAATAATTATTGTAGCAATAGAAGTAAAACAGTATTCATGCAACCTTACAATCAAACAAGCTATTTATACTGATATTATTATCATATATAAATGACTATTGTAGCAATAGAAGTAAAACAGTATTCATAGAACCTTACAATTACACAAACTATTTATCCTGTTATTACTTTGTCATGTTTATGATTATTGTAGCAGCAGAAGGGAAAGAGTATTCATACAAACTTACAATGAAGAAAATATCTTCTGTAATTACAATGTTATGAACATGATTATTCTGGTAATAGAATTGAAATTGTATTTATACAACCTTAATATATAGTAAATGTGGACTGCAATCATAATTCATGTACATGGTCATTGTTGAAACAGAATCGAAATAGTATTCATACAACCTTAGAATGAGAAAATATTTTCTGTAATTATCATCATATGTACATGTTTATTGTAGCAATAGAACTGAAATAGTATTCAAACATCCTGGAACATTTATTATGAAATCACATTCTTATGCAAATGAATTTTCTAGTAATAGAATTGACAAGGTATATATATATATATATATATATACAACCTTAAAATATAGACAGTATTGTACAATACTGTCTAATGTACATTGTCATTGTTGAAACAGAACTGGAACAGTATTCATACAACCTTACAATAAACAATTTCTTCTGATATTATTATCATGTATATATATGATTTTTTTGTGCAAAAGAACTAAAACGGTATTCATACAACCTTGCTATAACGAAAATATATTCTGTAATTACAATATTATTTACATGATTATTCTAGTAATAGAATTGACAAGGTATTTATACAACTTTTTAATAACGAAAATATATTCTGTAATCAAAATCTTATGAACATGATTATTCTAGTAAAGTAATTAACAAGGTAGTATACAACCTTAAATTAAGAAAATATTGACTGCAATTATTATCTAATGTACATTGTCAAGGTTATAGCAGAACTGAAACAATATTTATACAATCTTATAATTAACAATATCTTCTGATATTATTATCATATGTATATTATCATTGTAGCAATAGAAGTGAAACAGTATTCGTACAACCTTACAATCAAACAAGCTATTTATTCTGCTATTATTTTATCATATATATAATTATTGGAACAGCAGAACTGGAATAGTATTCATACAAACTTACAATAAAGAAATATCTTCTGTAATTATTTTCACATATATATATATATATATATATATGTGATAGTGAAGCAACTCTACTAGGGTAGTATTCATACAACCATATAATAACAAATATAGTGTCTGTAATTACAATCCTATGTAAATGATTATTCTGGTAATACAATTGAAACGGTATTTATACAACCTTGATACAGGTATAAAGAAAATATGGACTGCAATCATAATACTATGTACATGGACATTGTTGAAACAGAACCGAAACAGTAATCTTACAACCTTAGAAAAAGGGAAATGGTTTTCTGTAATTGTCATCATATGTTAATGATTATTGTAGCAATAGAACTGAAACAGTATTCATACAACCATGCTATAAAGACAATTTATTACAAAAATTGCATTCTTATATACATGATTACTGTATTAACAGAATTGAAACAGTATTTATACAATCTTGCGAGAAATAATTGACTGCAATTATTATCTAATGAACATTGTTTTTTGTAAAAACAGAAGTGAAACAGTATTCATACAAGCTTATAATAAACAGTATCTACTGATATTATTATCATATGTTAATGATTATTGTAGCCACAGAAGTGAAAGAGTATTCATACAAACTTACAATAAAGAAAATATCTTCTGTAATTATGAACACATAATATATATGGTACTGTAGCAACAAAATTAGAACAGTATTTATACAACCATGCAATAAAGAAAATATTGTCTGTTATTACAATCTTATGTAAATGATAATATAATTGGAACGGTATTTAAACAACCTTAATATAAAGTAAATATGGACTGCAATCATAATCTTATGCACATTGTGATTGTTAAAACAGAACTGAAACAGTATTCGTATAAACTTATAATAAACAATATCTACTTATATTATCATAATTGTAAATGATTATTGTAACAATAGAAGCAAAACAGTATTCATACAACCTTACAATCAAACAAACTATTTATACCGCTATTACTACATCATGTTTATGATTATTGTAGCAGCATAACTGAAACAGTATTCATACAAACTTACAATAAAGAAAATATCTTCTGTAATTATTAATACATATATATATATAATATTGTAGCAACAGAATTAGAACAGTATTCATACAGCCATGCTATTAAGAAAATAATGTCTGTAATTACAATCTTATGTAAATAATTATTCTGGTAATCGAATTGAAACAGTGTTTGTACAACCTTAATTTAATTAAATATGGACTGCAATCATAATCTTATGTACATTGTCATTGTTGTAACAGAACCGAAACAGTATTCATACAACCTTAGAATAAGGAGAATATTTTCCGGTATTATCATCATATGTAAATGATTATTATTGTAACAATAGAACTGAAACATTATTCATACAACCTTACAATGAAAAATACATATTTTGTAATTATTATCATATGTATTTTCAAAATTTGTCTTAAGACACATTTATTCAAAATTGCTTTTGATGATTAACTTTAATCTGTTCACATTGATGTGTATTTCATATGTATTTTAATTTGTAGGTTTATTCGCACTTTTTTTTTTTTTTTTTAAATATGTAATTGTTTATCAGTCTATTTTGTTTGTTATAACGCTTAGAGACCTCGGTGGTAAGCGCTTTATAAGTAACGTTTTTATTATTATTATTATATGAAACTTCAGCAACAGAACTAAAACAGTATTCATTCAACCTTGCTGTAATTACAATCTTATGTACATGATTATTCTAGTAATAAAATTGACAAGGTATTTATACAACCTTAAAATAAAGGGAGAGGAACGGAAGTTTGCAACAACATGAGAGACAAAAGAAACGAGTTTTGGCATGATGGATTCTGTGAGATATCATTAAGGGAAGGAAGGAAGGATTAAGGGAAAAGACTATAAGGCCTACTAAGTACGTGTTTTATACAGGAAGTTCCTTTACATCCCACACACACAACCCCTATAAAGGTTTACCACTCTTAAATGGGCTTTGTAACATTGTTCAGATGATAGTAAATGGTGCCAAGGTAGTGAATGTAAAACGTCACAAAGAGATGAACTGCTCGATAGACCATTCCAAATATTTAAGCGTTGAAAGGTTTTTTAAAGGTAAAGACCAGTAATGGTCATGCGATTGCATAGTGAAAGAAACGTTATGGAATCGATCAGAAAAGGTTGATCATCTAGCATCTAGCATCTGCAAGGTTCTGGAATCATCAAAATGATAAGAAATTTGGCCCATTCTTCGTAAAGTTACAAGCACTATACACAGAAAGATCTATATGGGACTACCCTATATCTCTCACACGACCATGAGAGAAACAAATTTACCAAATATATGAATTAGTAGGCGGTTTCCCGGCAATTTTTTTATCATCATGTATTAGTCAAAACATATTCTTTCACATGATTGGTAATGAGAGCTTCCATTTCATTTTTTGAAATTGGGGCGTTTCCAATACTGGTCTTTACCTTTAAAGCCTCTTTTATGTCTTATTTTCATGGGAACGGTTGGGAAAATTCAAAAATTGGTTTGGAAAACTTATTGTAAGAGGGTGTTGCACAGTGACGCCTTCAGAGAAAACCATAAATATCTTTGTGGTTTGAGAATTCTGTCATGATGTTTTGCATGTTAGAGGGTAAGTACAGTAGGAGCAATATAAGAAGTAACATGTCGTCCAAAAATTACGCTTTTTTTTTTTTCATCAACCTTCAACAATGTTACCGGCTCACTTTAATACTCCATATCTAAACCATCTTCTTGTACATGAAATATATTTTTTTTTTAAAGAAATCATTATCACATCTTAACAACATGACTCACAGCAGCATTGGGTAAGGAAGATACAGCAACTTCTAGATTCAGGCTGAGAATCATGCAGACTTAGAATACATGTTTTTCAAGACGTAGGCTTCTCAGCTGAATGCATAAATGAAGACAATCCCTTCTTGGTCGTGGGATGATAATAAACCTTTCAATGACAGGGTTGCCTACTTCTTTGACTCCCATGCTTGTCGGACTTGTGCAAAGTTGCTACTCACTAAAACGGAATAGTTAAGGAGAACAACGAAAATTAAATAGCTTGAGTATTTGGACTTGTTACCATCTGATGGTTCTCATTTGGGGAATAAAAGAAGGAAATCCAATGATTTGCTGGATCCTTACAATAATAAGACAACTTTGTTTCCACAGAATGGTTCTATCTCTTTTAACTCAAGTGTATTAAATGGGTCCTTGGCAATGCTGAGGTAGTATTCGAAATATTTCAAGCACAAACAACATCGCTTCTTTGACTCCTAAAAGTGGCAATCTTTTCTTACTGGATCTGCCTTTTATTTGGTATAAGTGAGTTCAAAAGTATATTATCGTTCCGTCTTTCTAACAATATAATGGAACTGTATAGTATACAAGCCCAAAAGAGTAGAATATGGTTCTTACGTTCATGTAGGATGACCTTAGCTGTGTGGCCTAAACCAGCATTTTGTAATGCTAGATGAAGTTCATCTACCTGCTCATTAGGTCGAACCCTCCGTCTCCAATCACGTAGCATCTCACCAAAGCCTGATCTTGAGACACAATCCAATGACGAGTCTGGGCGGTTGAGGTATTTGTCTACAGCTGAGTAAGAGACGCCAAGCTGGTAGCCAAGGGACTTTAAATCCTTTGGTGAATGGACCACATCTGTAAGGATCTCGATAAGATTGTTGGACAAATACTGCAATCGACCCTGCCTGCAGAAAAGTAAAATCATAACATTCGGCGGGAAATAATATTTTAGGATATCGAAATGAATAATGCTGCCAATTGGGTTATTTGCGTTATTATATCCATCTGTTATTCATTATATTTGAAAAATTCTAGTTGATGGAGGGTTTGTACATTACTTTTAAAATATTGACAGAAATCCTTGTCCTTTTAATAGAAACCACCTTATCTATAAACCGAGAATCGACTGCCAACATTAGGTTGTCAACCAGTATACGGTAGCCATACTAATTACAGGTAATGATAACTTTCTAGTGATAGGTTACGCTTTAGGAATGATAAATGCCTGGTATAATAATTTTGATCTATGTCACAATTCTGAATCAAATTTTTAAAAGTATTATCTTAATGGACATTGTTATAATAAACATATATTAAACTTCACATAAACCTAATTGTTACAAGAATGAGTGATGCATTCGTGGATGGTGATATTCGTTTACTTACGTATCTGTGTGATCGACTTCATAATCTAGTTCATCTGCATCAAATGAAATAAAGAAATACAATAGGACTATTTTTTTTTCTTCAGTATTCGGACTTCCTATGTATTTGATATTAATGATGTATTTTTAGAGAAAAAGTAATCATAATTCAAAGGTTTTGTTTTTAAGGTCTGAAGAGTGTCACAAAATGCAATACCCACATTTCAGAAGATACGAGAAGAAAAAGAATTTGTTAGAAACAGATTTCAGATCCAAACAGGTCTACCCCTCTGCTATTTTTGTTATTTCTTACACCAGGAAGGGAGTGTTTATGACATTTATTGTACGTGGATTTTATAACATAATTCTCTATCCCTTTCCACTTATCCTCAAAAAAAGCAATTTAGTATGCGCTAATTAATGCTAAACCTGATTTAAGTAATTCTTATTGAATGAGCAGAAAACAAAGACTTATTAGAGTTTCAGAAATGACGATTCGTATTTTCGTTAGGTTACTAGTTACAAAAATGACTAATGTAAGATCTAATTTGAGCCAGTTAGTTACACAAATAACTTATTTAGGTTCCTTGAGTAAGTAGTTACAAAAATGACTTATAACGGGTCTTCGAAAGAAAACTAGTAACTTGTAACATTGATTATTTATGTAAGGTCTTCGAAGTATGTCTAGCTACATTTGATCATGAAGTAAAATACACAAACTAATCTTCTCATCCTGATGATTGTATTTTGTATGCGATAGGTCGTAACGCTAGAAAATATTGTTTGTTCGGTTCATATTAATGATTACATAACAGGACATGATTGTGTGTTACAGGTGTTTTGGGATTGCCGAGCACGATAGAGCGTATCGTACAGAGAAGTCATTAGGGACTTTTAGATTTGCGTGGACTGATACGTGTGACGTCCATTCAAGGCAGTGCATTAAAAGGACGTCGATCGTAGCAATCCCCATTGTCTTCGTGCGAATCTAAAAGTCCCTATTCTAGCCTTGTCAACCACGCTTAGCACACGTAAATGTACGTAATTTCTTTAAATTCAATAATCTTATTGCAGAGTGTACACAATTTCAAATGTCTCAAAATTGGTGAAGCCAAATAATTACGTTTAACTCTTACAAATGGTGCAACAAATATACAAAATTAAATGCTGTCTAAAACGATATTGATTTTCAAGTAACCAATTTTTCAAGTTGAGTCAAACAAGTGCATGTTGTCAATGGACCAGCATTTCTGCCATTAGGTTTTACCCGAGCTCTTTTTTTTTTAAATCAGTTTTTCATCCCAGACTAAATGTCTTCCTTTATATTTAATATAACAATTATGTACACCTTTTCGCGTATGTGGGCGTTTGTTCGTTTTGTTCATGTCGGACACATCACCACACAAATACAGAATCAAAGACCATGTCAACAACATTACAAAACAAAATTTAGCCGTCGCTCCGAGCTGATACTGACAGGCTGTATAATCCATGTATATTTGGGTGTATTTTCGAATTATTTCGTCTTCAATCACATGTGTTTTGATGCAAGTTGTGTATAATGGTGTACGAAGAAAACGAATTTCGAAAAAGAAGTACACACCCTAGGCTTACCTTCTATTGAAATGATATAGTCTCTTTCTGCACGTGTTGCTGACCCTTGTAGTATGTCGATATGGACGTTCTTCTTTCCTTTCTCTTCAGGAGAGAATTAGTGAAGCTCGAAATTCAGAGGGCTGCACTTTCCACTTAGTATACTCCTGATCGGTACCTTGGTTCGAATTGCAGGGAAAAAATAATAATGATAATCATAATCATTATAACATACTAACAACCGCCACTACAACAATGATAATATAATAATAATGAATATTAAACAGAGAATTGTCTGTTACCGTGATATCTAAATAATTCTGTTGCATGATTTCTGAACAGGGCTCACCTAAAGACAATGTAAATATGAGACATATCATTCGTTTAGATGTTTGCGTTGTTTGAAAGTACAGTCCGAATTCGTTTTTGAGTGACAAATGCTGAAACAACCGGCATCAACCAGTATAATAAGGTCTTAAATGCCAATAGTAAATCTTTAAAAAATCACAATATATATTCATGAGTAATTCAAATCATGAAAAAAAAACAGAGAGAGAGAGATTTTGTCTTGATAACTAAACAGAAAAAACAACAAATCTGTCTTTTGTTCAAAAGAACTCGCGTAAATACGAAGTCGATGTAAAATTAGACACAAAGAATAGCATACACATTTTTACACAGATCCTCGCCTTTTTATTTCGTTCCACTGAGGAATTTACATTTCAGGGAGAGAAAAGAGAGAGAGAGAGAGATTAAATTTGACTTGGTGAGATCCAATTCCGATGTAAGATAAAGGTTTGATCATGAAATTACTATTCTCCAAAAATGTACCTACGAGGTAGTTGATTGTTGCATTAATCTAAAAAAGAAGAAGAAAGAAGCCAAATATCACCCTTCTTGAAAACTACACACATATCTGGAAATGAATTAGGTGTGTAAAAAATACAAAGTCAGCTTCTAAAATTTACATCTCCAAATTCCACCGTTATTATTTAACAGACCTTGAAATAATAATCACGCATATATACCATTCTTTTGTTAATTTTCGTCCCGTCGTGGAACAAAATCTTTAGATCCTTTTCTGTTGACTCTATATGGAACCTGAATTCCTTCGAGACTTGGCAGTAGGGTACAACAGAACTCTTCTCCTTCTTCGTTATATCCTGGAATATGACAAATACAACCCAAATCTAGATATTGCAAAATGATAAAGTTTTAAGCAGATAATTAACAGTACATTTACTTGCGTTCTGATGGGATGGCTGGATAGACGCATAGTCGTATAATTGTGTAGTTGTACGAATATTGGCCTGTTTAGCCCGCCATAGTCGTATAGTAGTAAAGTTGTATAGATGTACAGTTTCCTGCGTTCTGATTGGACGGCTGGATAGACGCATAATCGTATAGTCGTAACGTCGTATAGTTGTATAAATATTGGGGTGTTTAGCCCGCCATACCCTCCACCCCTTCCTCACCCATCTTTCTTACTCCCATCATCCCCCCTCCTCTTAACCCCTAACCCTCGCTCTTTCCCACTGTTTTTCTGTTATCTATCCCTCCTTCTATTTCCCACTCATTCTCATCACTTTCTCCCCCTTCCCTTCCTCGCTTTATAATTAAGTGATGAAAATTTATTCTGAATGAAATTTTAAGCAGACCTTACTCAGTGAATTTGCATAGGCCCTTCATAACTTCAATAGTCCGAGTGGTCACCTATTTACAGTTGGATTATTAAATGGTGTCCGCTAAAGATGGATATAGATTATATAATATGAATACCTCTATGTAGTTCCTATATGGGTGAAGTATGTACACACGTAGAGTTGGTTTATCTTCAGGAGTCATGAAGAGAGGCTGGAAGACTACACATCTCAACTGGAGTCCTTGAATATCGGTCGATGACAGAGTCCAAACTTGAAGATGACGTGTACGAAACTTAACCTTGTCTTTGGTGATTTGTGAATTGTGCGGAGTCAGGTTCCTACGACCGAACGTTCCTTTGAATTAAGAAGAAGAAAAAAAAATGACTATACTATCTTACTTCCTGATAATATACATGTAGGCTTATGCGATAATGATTAATATTAGTAGAGTGGGGATTGATTACGACTCGGCTCATGTTCTGATATCTGACTCGATTACATTTTTGTTTAGCGAGTTGATTCAAATGACATAATGGTATTTTCTGTTTTTCATTCTCAAAATGGATCCTCATGACGAAAAGACTATCGTATATGTGTTTTGAAATCTTTATTCACCTCATTTGTCAAATCGTTTCATATTTCACGTGATGATGTGTTTTTTTAACTAAAAAATTAAGAACAAAAATATGTACCTGGTCCTGTTTTTGTGTACAAGATAAACGAAGGGTCGTCTTTACGTTCATGATGATTGGTACAGTGTGGTAGTACCACCGTGGCAGGCTTGAGCAGTTCTTGTGTCAGAGAACCCTCTACGGCTGGAGTAATGACTACCTCACCCTCTCGTACGGGAAGCCTTGGAGTATCATGAGTTGGGACGCGAAGAGTTACAACTGATCTCATCCCTTTTGGTATAGCTCCTTCGGGGATAGATACGGCAATACCAAGTTCATCGAGGGTCAGTTCTCCGCCATTGTGATCAATGATGCCATGCGAGATGAAAGGCATATAGCTTGGTTGGCATTTCATGGCTAAGGAGGATAAGAAGAAAACAAGTCATCGATAATCCCCATATGAAACTTGACAAAAAAATAAACAGCAGTTAATTTATATTAAAAAATATTAAGTTGTGCCAATGTTTGTTCATAGCTATTTCAAAAGCAGTCCCTTTTTAGTGTGTTTTTACTGTAAAGCGATTGGGAAACAAGCATGTTTGTAGGGGGTTGAATACATATTTTACAATTATCTTGGGTCAGGATTTGATTCGAGTAACAAAGAAGAAATCACATTTTTCATTTTTCTGTCTTCAGTATGGAACGGTCAGTGTTTTAAGGAATATAAATTATTGGCAAAACATCCGAGATGTTTCTGCACAATACAAACAAGTTAATTTAGTGGCATAACGTGATTCTAAGGTCTGAAATATAACTGGTTAAAGGATTATTTACTTCCAATTTCGCTTGTATTCATCTAGTAACACGGTTCATGATGACTATTTCTTAAAAAGAAGTTAAAATGCACAAGCTCTCACCGAATTTAGGAATTTTCTCTGAAGAAGGCATGTTGATTTCTTTCATAGTAAACACGATGAATCTGTCAAACGTTTTTTTTTGTCCCCCTCACTAATCAAGTAGGCCTATACCATTCAATATAATTTGAAACACTGTGAAGTTGTAAAATGGCATTACCTTTTGCTATCTTGACTGCTGCATCGTTGAAACGGAAAGCCTGAGCAACTTCGAGAAGCCTCTCCCTAGTCCCACCTTGGTGTACCCACTCTTTAAGCATCTTCAGAGCACTACGGCCAATCATGTGAGGCGGGAAGGTCAAAGATGTGCTCATGATCTGCAAGACGCCAGAAGGTTTAACATTCAGGCGATGACACAAGTCCAGAAGGTCTGTCTTGGATCCAATGGCTTTTGAGATTTGTTCACGGCCTGTGGACGCTGAAAAAATGCACATGTAAATGTGAAGGAAAATATCCAGGTTTAATAATGGACAAAGCATAATAATGGTGATGAATGAGGACATTGACAGCGTCTAAACTAATGAAATAAACAGTAAATCATTGATGAATTTAAGGACAAGTAAAGAAACAATAACAAGTGTCCATGATTCGCAGATACGTGTTAATACAAATTGTTATCTACTGAAAATCTTCTGTACTTCTGTATATCTTATTGCTTTAAAGCAAATAAATGGAATGTGAAAAAACACCTTCAAATACAAGTTTGAAGTTGAAACTTTTCTTTTTAAGGGTAATTTTTTTATCTCCTTATCAACACGAATATGATTGAACTCAGCCTTGTGATTCCAACGAACCTGTTTTGCCATCCGGGATGTTAAACTCAGAGAGAAGCTTAGCAAACTTATCTTCTTTTTCTTCCTCTTTCAAACCATTCCACCAACTGTCTACGAGCTGTCGTGCGATCTTATGGAGTACTGATGAACTGGTTAGATGGATGATGAATCCAACAATGGAGTCATCATTTAGACGAAGAGCTTTCCCAAGTGAAAATGCTAATGGCAGACTTTTCACTGGTAGAGCGACGCTGCAAAGCTCTTCTGTGCTTGGTGTACCCCCACAATGATCAAGGTCATCATGAATTTCATCTCGCTCTACATCAAAATCAAAAGATGAAAAATCATCTAAGAAGTGGATCAATTTTCTAGTCCCAACATTAATATTATATTTTGATTTTATGACTATTTTTTATATATCTATAATGTCCACTAGAATTGTGTTATACCAAGGGTATGTCTATAATGTTATCAATGTTCCAATCATATGATGTTATTATTCTGTTATCTACCTGTATCCGATGTTGTAATGATATCGAAAGCTTCATGCTCTATGGGCTCGCTTGGTTTGGCTCTTATCTCAGGAGTCGCCGAAGAGATCATAGGCAAGCTGTCGTCTGAGAGAAAAATATATAAATATTTAATAGCATGGTTATTTGTTATGACAGTCAAAACAGTCATGACTGCCAATGCTTTAGTTTTAAGTTGTTTGTGTACTACAGAATTGTCCTCCTATATCCTTTGTATTAATGAGTGTAGAGATGTCTCCGCCTTATCTCGTCTTATTTCGTTAGACAAGTTTTTGACACATCAAAATGACTGCTATGAATGACATTATCAGCCCTAATAGTCAGCATGAAGCTTCAAAACTTTTGTTATTACCACTAAACATTTCAATCGTATGATTCCATTGAAGACAAAGTTCATTTAAGATGTCTGTTCGTTTCTACATTTGATTATAATAACAAATTTTATAATATACAATATATACAAGTCATATAGCTATTATTCATTAACAATGAAGAAGTACAATTGCCTGTATTCTCAGCCGTAGATGAGAAGGAAACAGATTCCCAAATGCACTTCAACGTCTCAGTCGCTTCAGGACCTGATCTTTGAGATGCCTTCCACATGCAGAGCATTTGGATGTTAGCGTCTTTGCGATTCTGCAATGTCTTGTGTTTGATGTTCTCAAGCTTATTTGGACTGAATCCAAGCTCTTTGCCAATCTGCATGAAGTCCGTCCACTTGATACGTCGAGCCAAGTTAAGCAAGTCTTGGTCAGAAATGTCACTAAATGAATTGAGAAGAAATGATGTTCATTCTACTAGAATCAAAGCTTATCTTCTACCAATCATTATTGATGACCTGTAAATATTGTGAAATTATTTTTGATTTAATATAAAAAAAAATTTAAAAAAAATCAAAGCTTATCTTGACTTCTGGTTAGTGAACTGCTTTTATTAATACCAGCTAATCATCAGGGTAGGATTCCTCTTTGATAGTCTCCCTTCTTGATGTTCTAAATTTTGGCGCTGCGACATTTGCTCTGGGTTTGTTTCGTTAAAAAAGTTTTGAGTCAGGGTTGCAGTTAGCGTTTAGGTTAGATTTACGGTAAGGGTAAGTGACCAACAACAAAAATTCTTACCCGGTTGGATTGATATCTGAGGTACGGTGACCAAATATAGAGGACGTCATTGTTGCACCAAAAAAAGACATGAAATATAGTTAAATTAAATTCCTCTGCATAATCACAAATTATTCAATGACAATGAAAAAAATTAATAATAGACATTTGAAAACATAGTTTTTAATGTATAGTTTCACAATGTATTCCTTCCATAATTGGCTAGCGTATTTTTAAAGAAAAAATCTTCAGACTCTATGGCTCTTACTACCACTATTACTACTAATATCATTATTACTGTTATTTTGTATTATTATTATTATCATCATCATCATAAATATGTAAATATCATTATTAATTGCAATTGTTGTTATCATTATCGCTTATAACTATACTTATAACCTTCATTATAATCGTAATTTTTAATTTAAACTATTTAATTCTATACTGCAGTGCTTTAATTGTGAATAATAACGGTTCCTAAGCTAATAATTTTGTATCAGGTTTTTTTTCTCCTTTTTTTTTCTTCTTTGTATTGTTTAATGTCGAAATTTTCTGCTTTTATAGTACGTTGCAATTTTTTTAAAGAATGTCAAATATTATTGTCAAAAAAGCTCATCTTAACTAAGATGGAAATCGTGCCTTTAAAAAAAAATCTATTGCTCCTTTTTTGTTGAACTTGTTTGCGACTTTTAATGTTGTTTTATTAAAATTATTGCGCCAAACTAATAATGGCTCTGAACATTATCGACATCAGGCATTCACGTTTGATATAGTTAGGAGTGTTAAGAATATACTGATAAATCTTAATAAGAAACAGTGAAACCTGTCTTTTTCGTCTTTTCTGCCTCTGTTTCTGCAAACTTCAGGAGTGAAAGAAGCTTTTCCTTCACGTTTCGATGTGGTTGTTGTCTCTGTTTCCATGTTATCAACATTTCGAAGATGGCCTCTTGTCTGTCTTTGAGCCACTTATACTCTATTGCATCCAGTTGTTGTATTTGAAAACCAAGTGCAACTCCAAGGTCATAAAAGTCGTCTATCAAAAGCTTTTCAGCGATTTTCTGGACATCTTTATCGCGGAGATCATTCCGAGAAGTTCCTTCGATTTCTCTGTAAAACAAAAACATGTAACGGTTTCTTCATCTTAGTTACTATGCATTTCCTGCATGGTGTTGCACTATTAAATATTCTTCTTCTTCCATTTTGAGTACAGACCTCTTTACAGAGTATTATCGTACTATACTGGGGTGTGTGCAGGTGGACCACTACACCGGGGTTTCCCCCTACTCTTATACGAATAGTGCAGTGGGTTTTTAACGTGCAAAGGTAGTTACTCTTCTCTACACGGGGCCTCCATTTAACGTCCTATCCGAGGGACGGATTGTTTTCCACTTAACATAGCCTGCGTTTATGATCTTCCAAATTCCATTTAAATTTCCTACGAAAGGAAAACAAATCGAGAATATGAATACCTTGTATTTCAGACAATAGGCCTTGTCTCATTATATATCTTACACGAAATTGTAATAGAATTTAGAGGAAAATATATTGTAATGCACCTTAATCTAACTTCAATTTATTCTTAAAATGTGAATAGATTGACAACGACATGCTTACCGGATAACTGGGGTAAAGTCAGGACTCTTGATCTCATCTGCGATCATGTATACGATGCAAAAGAGTTTTAAAAGAAAATGTAAAAACATTAAAAGTTTTTAAAGTGACATTAACATTCTTTTTTTAAAAACAGTTATTGTCCAAGTAAATGTCTAGAGAAAAAATGATTCCAATTAATAACAATTAAAGATATCAGTGAATACGTAATGTCTACCAATTAATTTTAAACGCGTGAATGTCCCAGTTGATCAAAATATTGTTGTGTCATTAGAACTCTCCTAAAAGCTAATAAGTAAAGGATTTCATAGTTTGACTGCGCAGGTATATCTTTATAAGAAACTGATACATACATTTTCCCGAGTATTGCTCTCCTGCTAGGTCAATTTTATGAAAGTAACAGCCGGAGCTAAGAATGTCAAGGAAAGTTAACTTGCCGATTTAAATAGAACTTGGACGAAAATAACGTTCGTTTTATCATGTAAAATCATAGCTCGTCAACAAAATTCGTCAATCTCTCTTTATTGCAATACTGGGATGGGTTACATATTGTAGACAAACCTTCGTATGTAATGACGAATGCCATTGACCGAGACATCCCTAGGTTCCCAGACTGTGTAAGTGTGACGGTTATCACGTCAAATGGAGTATCGTCCTCACTCGGCGGCACTTTAAAGACTACAGTATGTCTCATTCGGTTGTGAATTTCCTTTAGAGAGAGCACCTAAAGGATGAGAAAATTATGAGTGTTAAAGAGAAGGTTCAGTGATTTTTAAAACTAAATTGTCATTATTGCAAAGGTGAAACTTTGATTGGACAAGGTTATCAAAATTCAATGATTGGAAACAAATTGTTAATTGTAACCCCTGGAGCACAACTGAGTTGTTATTCTTCTAATGATATTGAGACAAACATGTTTAAAGCATTTTGGACTTACCCGGACTTCTCCCCTGGATTAGTCCTCGCCCGGACAATTATTCTCAGGACAATTGGCCCCAAGGAATATATTTCCGTTGACACGGGACAATTACCTCCCTGGAAAATTTACCCAAAGACAATTACCCCCATGGACAATAGACCCAAAACATTTAAACCTAAGATCACAGGCTCATATGAAAATAATACTACCTCTGGCATTTTTGGCTCTGATATTTTTACACCGGAACCTTTAACCTAAATCTAACCTAAAATCTTACTGCAATAAGGAAATAGGAAAGTTAATGTCATTAGTGATACACAAATTGGCAATACTGTCACTTATCTTCCGAGGTTCTCTCAAATTTGCTCTGTACAGAAAATTGTATAAACTTTCATTTTCTTAGTTATTGAAAACGGAGTAGATTTGTTTTATGCGTTGATTGTTTTGAAACATAATTATTTGCAATAATTGTAGTAGGGTGCACATAATTTATGATCGGAACTTTATGTAAGGAAAATAGAAAGTTTAATTTTGTTTTTTTTACTACAGAGCGAATGAGAAGGGGTCTCGGAAGATGCATCACAGTCATAGTTGCCAATTTGTGCCAAATATTCATAACTTTCTTCATTTCAATCGGATTTTGCTCAACTTTCACTGACCAGTTCTTTTCAATTTTCTGCTTCCATTAAATTGAACGTCATATCAGGGTGGACTTCCTCTTTAAACACAAAACTGATTATCGTACCTTAGTTTCTGCCATCTTCCCACCACAATCACGTGCCACTGTAACGTCACCTGAATGAGATATGATGCTAAATGGGACCGAACGATGGGCCTTGCGGTACGACTGATGCTTCTCATCATGTAGAACTTCCTATTTCAAAGCAAGGAGGACAAGCAATTAGTAAAACATGGGCCCAATGAATCGGAAATTTTCTCGGGTTCTCATGGAAATTTGTCTTGACAGCGTTGGGGTATACCCGGGGATCACTTAACAACTCTATCTTCACAATGATTATCACGATTTCGTTTAATTTAATATCCATGGAATTCATTAACATCGATTGGAGAAAATTGGGAGTTCACCCGACTTTTCTCAGATAGCATTTCGGAAAAACACATAGGCCGCGATTGGATGATTCTTGAGGACATTAGGGTGTCATTCCGTACTTTATCCTGGTACTATCTGACAAAATTGAGCTTGTTACCAGCATTGTATAGGCTTTGGCATACAGGCCATGCTATGACTAAGTTTCAATGAAATTATGTCTAAACACGTTTTTTTTTTAACGGCGTAGAGAAATTTTAATCACACTTCTAGAAAATCTCATCAAGTGTGGTGTAAGCAAGCTGTGAGGCCTTGGACATTATAACCCTAGAAAATCAGATTTTAAGACATGAACATTATAATCTTCCAGAAATTTGCAGTAGTTTTATAAAAACTGTAAATTAATAGAACATGTTAACAGTACAAACCGTATCCATGCCAGGAACATCAGCATGCACATGAAGATGAACTTCAATCTCTTTGCCTCGTTCTACGGTTTCTGGGATGTATGGAGTGCACATAAGTTGATGTCGGATCACCTGCTGTTCAAGAGGAAGAAGAACCCACCACTCCGCACAGCGACCAATGTACAGCTCGAGATGTCTCTTGTACACTCTGCAGTATGGTGGTTCGTCTGGTGAGCTGGATGATCTATTTCTCGATGTTCTTGGTAGATCTGGTGTTAATTGTTAAAAAATGAAATTCCTGTATTGTAAAAAAAATATAGTTATTTCGCCATGCTTGGAGCCGATTTGTCCTTTAAATCGTTACACCTTAATTAACTGACACCACTGATTCTATCCATAGTGGTTTCCTTGATTATCAAGCCTAATTGTTTTAAATGGTTTTAAGTTTAAGTAGTCATCTTAAAGAGCATGAAAACCCCTTCACTCCTTCCTCTTTTGAAAACTTCCACAAATATATAGGCATTGCGGATTGGTCATCATTACGTTATGGATGACCACGATACCTAGAGGCTAGAGAGTGAACTACCAACCCAGTGATCACTTTGAAGGCGTTCTAAGACTACAATCATAATTCAAGATTTTATTGTTTATTTTCCATGTAAATGCACCTGTTCTTAAAGCGAAGGACAAGGATATAATAGATGAGATATTATTTTCAATTGGTGTTACATGGAAGGTAAACGTAGACAAAATATGGTATCGTATGCTAAGAATGTAATTCAAAGTGTTGTGTCTGACATATTAGAAGTGGATCTCGGCACATCACTTTCCGTATATCCCAGTATTAAGAATGGGTTATTTCTCTATCTGACCCAATTGACTTACCCTTCGCTGAATCCCATAAACGGCAAACGATGTCAGGCTTCACTTGATCAGGGTTGACGATGAAGAGCGAGTGTGGTATCTTGATCTTAACAGGTTGGTGGAAGATCATGTTTGGAGGCTCACATCTGATCCCAAGACAGGCCAATGCTTCATCCCCCTGACTGTTTATACTTGGTCGATCTTGTATACTGGTTAATGTAATCTCACAGGAGCCACTCTCTTGTACAGCCCCTAGTGGGATCGACATTGATATACCAAGGTCTTCCAGTTCTATCTGCTTTCCTTCATTATCGACATGAGCAGACACCGTAACCAAGGGTATGGCTTCTTCGGCTGTACAAAAGATGAAATCAAGATATTACCAACTACTGGTGGAAATTAAGGGTTTCTCTGTATTCAGAGACTAGTAAATGACTGAATCTCGAGCACATCAGATAAAAAGCTAGTAATAAAAAAGGAACACAATATATAATATTTCGAGGCGGAGAAGATGTAATTCTTGCATGTCCAATGAATATGCATTACACAGTGGGGCAATAATGTGTATCAACTCGTACCTAAAGGTAAATGGTATGTTTTCAGATTAATTGATATATCAGTGCACTTTAACAGCGAAATGAAGACTGGATGAATAAAATATAAAGCAGTTGGAACAATGCACTAGAAAGTAAATTTGGAATCTCTCTGTATCCTACATTACCTCGATATCTTCTGATCATCTCTATCGACGGTAACCTATAATTTTCAGGGTGAAAAGGGAAACGAAAGAGTAATTATTAGTATTGATGATTTTGATTTAACTTAATTAAATGATTTAACTTTGATTTAACTTAAACTTAACCCAAATTCATTTCATAATAATCAATCCTGACCTAAACAAAATGATAACTATATTGCAATTTAAGTTTCGGAGACAAAATCGGTGTTTTTTTAAATATGTTATTCTGTCACAACTAAATTTACTTTGATTCATTAGTGCATTAAAGCAAGATTTTCTTTTACTCATTAGGAACGGAATAGGTAAGCTGAGAGATCGTAATTTATGCAAGAGAAGTTCCTTAGACTACTACCTTATTTGGCAATGTTTAGGCAGACAAAATCCGACACATCAAGGGGACTAGCCGCTACCTTAATTGCTGTCAAACAAAAGGTTTGCATTTAATTTACCGAACTTAACCGCTTCTTACAGGGCTTTCGTTAGTACATTAAAAAGTTAGATACATAAAAGTTTCGCCACACAGCTATAACGGGCGGAACGTGCCATATTCTTGACAACTATACAACTATACATCCATCGAATAGCTGTATAGTTTTAACCAATTAGAGCGGAGGAAACTATACGACTATACGACTATAAAGGGCGGAACATGCCATATTCATGACAACTATACAACTATACATCCATCGAATGGCTGTTTATTTTAAACCAATCAGAACGCAGGAAACTATTATTATACAATTACTATACAACTAAGCGACTATGAGGCTATGCATCTATCGAAGTACTCGTGAACGCACATATAGTTTCCAGCGTGCGGGCCGAAGTGCCATTATTCTGTACAACTATACGACTATACAGACATCGAATAGATATATATTTCTAACCGATCAGAAAGCAGGAAACTGTACATGTACATTTTGTTTAACTGTAAGTGTTTACAACTCGACTGTATGTGGTTACAAGGAGACGTACTTGTTTACAACTATACAATTGTAAACACGTACAGTTTCCTGCGTTCTGATTGGTTAAAACTATACGTCCATTCGGAGGCTGTATAGTCGTATAGTTGTACATACTTATGGCACTTCAGCATGTACGCTGGAAACTATATATGCGTTCAAGAGTACTTCGATGGATGCATAGCCGTAAATTTGTATAGTTGTATAGTCGTATAGTTTCCTGCGTTCTGATTGGTTAACACTATACATCCATTCGATGGATCTATAGTTGTATAGTTGTCGTGTTTATGACACGTCTAGCCCGCCATGCGCGAGCATTATTGGCATACAAATATTTTATGAAACAAATTCAAACCAATGTTCAAATGAACTTCAGCGTCTGCCAGCGAACAACGAGTTCTAAGATAGCCCATGTAAAAACGACCCCTAAATATCCACAGATTTGTGAAACATGGATAAATCTCACTCTATGCATTTAACAATAATCACTGGCAAAGGGATGGAAGTGCTTCATGAATACATTTTGTTTTTTCCTGTTTAAAAAACGACTTCAATTTGTGTTAGCCTGTTATAGAATGAACCAGCAGTACGTGCAAATGGATAATGACTTTCGTGAACATTATATCCAGCACTTGTGAAAATGGGTATTACAATTTGGTATGATAACCATTATCTACCCGGGATCTAATCATCAAAAGACGTAACTTATGAACAAAGATTAACCTACCTTGAAAATATCATCTGTCGGGTAACTTCATTGGTAGCATAGTGGATTGGTAGTTTGCCTTCAACATCCCTTATGTCCAGCTTGTCGCTGTGCTCCAGAAGGTATAAGATCAAAGCAGCCTTCTCTGGGAAAAGCTCGTGCCGATAGAAGTCTTCTGAGATCTGAGTCAAAATACCGGGTAGAAGGCAGGTAACCAAGATTTAATCTACCTCAAAACTTCGATAGATCTGTCGTTTATCTTGATTGATAAATTGGCCCCCCCAGATTCTTGTGCTCTTGGTCGTCACCACAAAAACAAACAAAAAATGATTGAAAAGGATCAATGTTTTACCATTTAACATTTACAAGATCTGTTCTGCTGAACCTTATATGACAATCGTATGCCACCATACAGGACAATGGTTAGTTGTCGATATATGGGGGAGGGACGTGCATGGGTAGCATGTTCTATCGAAATACGGGAACATGTGAACAAGAGGATGTAACAATTTCTTTCTACTTTTGTCTTCCAAAGCAACACCTTCTCAAGGATTAATGGTTATACAAAATTACATCAAAAACCTATATAACAATATAAGCATAATAAATGTGTATTGAATGTACCCACAACTTGTTCCTTGTTACCAGCATAGGTTATCAAATATTTAATTCTTAGTACAGGGGAAAAGTACAATCAACCAAATATGAGTGTTCGGTCACTATTCAGGGACAAGTTCGAAATCACAAGTGAGCAATATTAAACCTCAGCTTAAGAAAATTGCACGGCATTAACTTAATTACGATTTTCTTCTTGCAGACCAGCTTATCGGTTGTCCATGCAAGGTAAGTTTCTTAGTCGTTCCTATACCTGTTGGTGTCTCCCTTTTGTTTGCTCTGTTCTGCCCGCGTGATCAGACAGTATGATGGCTTCATGAAGACAGGTCTTTCCATCGTGCGACTGGATGTTCAAGGAAGCTCCATGGGAAACCAGCGATTCGACAACCGGTGTGTGGCCATTTTGAGTGGCGAGGTGAATGGCAGTCAATCCTTCATCATCACGGTGATCGAGAATCCCATTGATCTGTAAAGAAGAATGTGTAAATTATACATTTAAGTCAAATTCTTTTTGATATAGCACGAGTATTACTTGAAAGTTCAACTAGCTTTTAAAGGCCAAATAATAATCAAGAACACTGTCTTGATTTTAAATTAGCCTACACATTGTGGAATCTGAATGTGCTCATATCTAAGCCCAGAAACATATGGACTCGAAATAAACTCCATTTAGCTTTGTTTACATTTATTATCAAATAATTTCATAATCGTAATTAGACGCTTGTTTATTATTTATTTTGGGTCTTCACTATGTAGAGAAAAGATTTATTACATACCTTTGCATGTTTTGCTAAGATGTCGGAAGAGTTGGCACTTCCTATCTTTGCAGATAGATGGAGTGGAGTATGTCCATTGGCATCCTTTACATCAACTTGGGCTCCTTCCCCAAGCAGGACCTGAACAATATTCAGGTCATCATTCGTAGCAGCAATGTGCACAGGAGTGTAGCCATTTCTGTCACCGATATTCACACTTATTCCTTGCGTTAGCAAATACTTTGTGACACCAAGATGACCCTTGTGGGTAGCACTGTGTAATGCAGTACTACCGTCATTATCTACCCTATTCACCTCAGCTCCTTGACTGATGAGATATATAATGACATCAAGATGACCTTCCTGAGCAGCAAGGTGTAATGCAGTTCGGCCGTTATTATCTCCCTTTTTCACCTCAGCTCCTTGACTGATGAGATATTTTGTGACATCAAGATGACCATTGCAAGCAGCACTGTGTAATGCAGGCCAACCCTCAGTATTACCCTTATTAACCTTAGCTCCTTGACTGATGAGATATTTGGTGACATCAAGATGACCTTCCTCAACAGCACTGTTTAATGCAGACAAACCGCTATCATTTTCCCTATTCATCTCAGCTCCTTGGGTGATGAGATATTTGGTGACATCAAGATGACCTTTCTGAGCAGCAAGATTTAATGCAGTTTGGCCGTTATTATCTCCCTTATTCACCTCAGCTCCTTCACTGATGAGATATTTCGTGACATCAAGATGACCTTTCTGAGCAGCAAGGTATAATGCAGTTTGGCCGTTATTATCTCCCTTATTCACCTCAGCTCCTTGACTGATGAGATATTTGGTGACATCAAGATGACCATTGCCAGCAGCACTGTGTAATGCATGCCAACCATCAGTATTACCCTTATTAACCTTAGCTCCTTGACTAATGAGATATTTGGTGACATTAAGATGACCTCCCTGAGCAGCACTGTTTAGGGCAGTCAAACCCTCATTATTTCCCCTATTCACCTCAGCTCCTTGACTGATGAGATATTTGGTGACATCAAGATGACCTTCCTCAGCAGCACTGTGTAATGCAGTCAAACCGCTATCCTTTTTCCTATTCACCTCAGCTCCTTGGGTGATGAGATATTTGGTGACATCAAGATGACCTTTCCGAGCAGCAAGATATAATGCAGTTTGGCCGTTATTATCTCCCTTATTCACCTCAGCTCTTTGACTGATGAGATATTTGACAAAATCAAGATGACCAGTATGGGCAGCGAGTTGTATTGGAGTCCTACCCTTATCATTACCCTTATTCACTTCAGCTCCTTGACTGATGAGATATTTGGTGACATCAAGATGACCTTTGAAGACAGCACTGTTTAATGCAGTCAAACCGCTATCCTTTTTTCTATCCACCTCAGCTCCTTGAGTGATGAGATATCTGGTGACATCAAGATAACCATTCTGAGCAGCACTGATTAAGGCAGTCACATCCGCATTGCTTTCTCTATTCACCTCAGCTCCTTGACTGATGAGATATTTGGTGACATCAAGATAACCATTCTGAGCAGCAATGATTAATGAAGTCCAACCTTTATTATCTCCCCTATTCACATCAGCTCCTTGACTGATGAGATATTTGGTGACATCAAGATGACCCTCCTCAGCAGCACTGTGTAATGCAGTCAAACCGCTATCCTTTTTTCTATTTATCTCAGCTCCTTGGGTGATGAGATATTTTGTGACATCAAGATGACCTTTCTGAGCAGCAAAATATAATGCAGTTTGGCCGTTATTATCTCCCTTATTCACCTCAGCTCTTTGACTGATGAGATATTTGACAAAATCAAGATGACCAGTATGAGCAGCGAGTTGTATTGTAGTCCTCCCCTTGTCATTACCCTTATTCACCTCAGCCCCTTGACTGATGAGATATTTGGTGACATCAAGATGACCTTCATGAGCAGTAAAGTGTAATGCAGTCCAACCCTCATTATCTCCCTGATTAACCCCAGCTCTTTGACTGATGAGATATTTGGTGATATCCAGATGACCTTCCTGAGCAGCAAGCTGTATGGCAGTCCTCCCCTTGTCATTACCCTTATTCACCTCAGCTCCTTGAGTGATGAGATATTCGGTGACATCAAGATGACCTTTATGTGCAGCAAGGTGTAATGCAGTTCGGCCGTTATTATCTCCCTTTTTCACTTCAGCTCCTTGACTGATGAGATATTTGGTGACATCAAGATGACCATTGAAAGCAGCACTGATTAAGGCAGTCATGTCCTCATTACTTCCCCTATTCACCTCTGCTCCTTGACTGATAAGATATTTGGTGACGTCAATATGACCATTAAGAGCGGCAAGTTGTATAGGAGTCTTACCCTTATCATTACCCTTATTCACCTCAGCTCCTTGAGTGATGAGATATTTGGTGACGTCAAGATGACCTTTTTGAGCAGCAAGATATAATGCAGTTTGGCCGTTATTATCTCCCTTATTCACCTCAGCTCCTTGAGTGATGAGATATTTGGTGACATCAAGATGACTATTATGTGCAGCAAGATGTATTGCAGTCCAGCCATCATTACTTCCCCTATTCACCTCAGCTCCTTGACTGACGAGATATTTGGTGACATCAAGATGACCTTTCTGAGCAGCAAGATATAATGCAGTTTGGCCGTTATTATCTCCCTTATTCACCTCAGCTCTTTGACTGATGAGATATTTGGTGATATCCAGATGACCTTCCTGAGCAGCAAGCTGTATGGCAGTCCTCCCCTTGTCATTACCCTTATTCACCTCAGCTCCTTGAGTGATGAGATATTCGGTGACATCAAGATGACCTTTATGTGCAGCAAGGTGTAATGCAGTTCGGCCGTTATTATCTCCCTTTTTCACTTCAGCTCCTTGACTGATGAGATATTTGGTGACATCAAGATGACCATTGAAAGCAGCACTGATTAAGGCAGTCATGTCCTCATTACTTCCCCTATTCACCTCTGCTCCTTGACTGATAAGATATTTGGTGACGTCAATATGACCATTAAGAGCGGCAAGTTGTATAGGAGTCTTACCCTTATCATTACCCTTATTCACCTCAGCTCCTTGAGTGATGAGATATTTGGTGACGTCAAGATGACCTTTTTGAGCAGCAAGATATAATGCAGTTTGGCCGTTATTATCTCCCTTATTCACCTCAGCTCCTTGAGTGATGAGATATTTGGTGACATCAAGATGACTATTATGTGCAGCAAGATGTATTGCAGTCTAGCCATCATTACTTCCCCTATTCACCTCAGCTCCTTGACTGACGAGATATTTGGTGACATCAAGATGACCTTTCTGAGCAGCAAGATATAATGCAGTTTGGCCGTTATTATCTCCCTTATTCACCTCAGCTCTTTGACTGATGAGATATTTGGTGATATCCAGATGACCTTCCTGAGCAGCAAGCTGTATGGCAGTCCTCCCCTTGTCATTACCCTTATTCACCTCAGCTCCTTGAGTGATGAGATATTCGGTGACACCAAGATGACCTTTATGTGCAGCAAGGTGTAATGCAGTTCGGCCGTTATTATCTCCCTTTTTCACTTCAGCTCCTTGACTGATGAGATATTTGGTGACATCAAGATGACCATTGAAAGCAGCACTGATTAAGGCAGTCATGTCCTCATTACTTCCCCTATTCACCTCAGCTCCTTGAGTGATGAGATATTTGGTGACATCAAGATGACTATTATGTGCAGCAAGATGTATTGCAGTCCAGCCATCATTACTTCCCCTATTCACCTCAGCTCCTTGACTGACGAGATATTTGGTGACATCAAGATGACCTTTCTGAGCAGCAAGATATAATGCAGTTTGGCCGTTATTATCTCCCTTATTCACCTCAGCTCTTTGACTGATGAGATATTTGACAAAATCAAGATGACCATAGAGAGCAGCAAGTTGTATTGGAGTCCTACCCTTATCATTACCCTTATTCACTTCAGCTCCTTGACTGATCAGATATTTGGTGACATCAAGATGACCTTTCTCAGCAGCAAAGTGCAATGCAGTCAAATCATCATTATCTCCCCTCTCCACCTCAGCTCCTTGACTGATGAGATATTTGATGACATTAAGATGACCATTCTGTGCAGCACTGAATAATGCATTCCTACCGCTATCCTTTTCCCTATTCACCTCAGCTCCTTGAGCGATGAGATATTTTGAGACATTAAGATGGCCGTTCTGTGCAGCTATGATTAATGCAGTCCAACCCTCATTATCTCCCCTCTCCACATCAGCTCCTTGACTGATGAGATATTTGGTGACATCAAGATGACCTGCCTGAGCAGCAAGTTGTAATGCAGTTTCGCATTTAGTATTGCTATGATTCACTTTTGCCCCTCGACCGATAAAATACCGTACTACACCAATATGGCCATTCTTTACAGCGCTGTATAATGCAAAGTTGCCGTCCTTGTCTTCTTTGTCCATATCAGCTCCATGACTGAGTATAACGTTCGTTGCTTTAAGACGTCCGAGTGATGCAGCAAGATGTAAGGGTGTTTGTCCATCTGGAGTCGCCTTCTCCACATCAGCACCATGGTTTATAAGATACTCAACGACATTCTCCTTGCCATACTGGACCGCTATGTGTAAGGGTGTGTTTCCATCTTGGTCTGTCTGGTTTATGTTGGATCCCTGTTTTAGCAGTTTCTTTACGTTTTTTATTTTACCCCTCAATGCTGCCTCATGAAGATGTCTATTTTTGTCCCCCATACTTGAGGAAGAACCGGTTTACCTACCTCCTACTACAGCACTGTTACTTGTAACCGTCTACATTTCTCTTAAAGCTCGACTTTGAAATGCATGTCACGATTAAAATTCTAAATCTGTATGTATGCAGATAGTCTCGTTGCAGTCTTCATGTTACAATAGCAAACACCACACTGATTTTTTTTCTCGCAAAGCGCAGTTGTTATTCTTGTCGTTTTCAACAACTTCCAAAGTCCTGTGCAGTGAACTAAATCTTAATTCAAATATCTGTAATTCCTATTTTATTGTTAGGCTTCGCTCTTTCCTCCTCTTTTATTTTTTTCTAATATTTGGCAATAAGCCAGTTCACGGGTGCAGTCTGAGCATGAGCAGATAAAGGTCATTGCAGAACAAATTTTGAAATACACGGAGACGAAATACTGGATACGTGATCATGAAAGTTATGTAATCATTATTCATTCATGCACATTCAGTGCACTCCATGATACACGGATGGAAATATTCTTTGAAAAGGGGAAACAAAGGCTATTTATGTAGCACCTCCATCGCTGTAGGAGTGATTATTTCACAATGTACAAAGTGGGACCTCTTCATGTTTTGAAGATCTGTGGATATTCGGGGTCATTGCAGTAATGTGCTAACCGTGAACTGGTCTATTATCAACAGTTCAATGAATATAAAGCGAGTGCATTTTTTTAACCCCCCCTTCCCTTTCACTCTAAAATAAAGGGTGGAAACGTATACCCTGTTCGTCTTTTCACGGAGACGTACATTCACATGAAAATACGTTAAAAAAACATTTTCAAGGAGGAAAATAGTCTTGCCAAGATAGGAAGAACAGTTCACGTTTTACATGTTTAATTACTTGTAATAAGATAAGGCCTACTTTGAAGCATGCAAAACAGATTATTTTTTTAGCACTGATCATAATTTATTCAACTGTTATACTCTTCCTATGAATTTGCTTAAGTCATATCATAAAACCTTTATCTGTTCACATCCATTAACCACTTTTGTTATCCCACCAGTGAATATTCTTTGATCTAAGGTGTACATATTGTTTTGTTATGAATGTACTATTTTTAATTACTTTTAAATAATATTGTATTTTGTGCAGTATCCTTGTGTTATGTAAATTACACTCAATTCAGCCGAAAGGCTGCCATGTACAATGTTTTTTTTTATACCACTATAAATAAGTAAATAAATAAGAAGCATAGATTTACTACAAACAAAAAATACCATCTATGCGTGGAGGAAGCTGGCTTCTATCCATTAATAATTGAATAAACCATGAACAAAACAAATACTAACGCTGATTATGGCACTAGGTATGGTTATGATAATGCGGTGAAGGTTGGGACAAAAATCCGACGGAAGATAGTCGTAATTAGAATATCAACGACGACGGCGACGACGATGACGTGTACAGTATCTTAATGATTATGGTGATCACGGTAATGGAGGTGAAGATGAAGATGGCGAATTATTTCCCGTCAACAGTATTTATCCGTTGCATTGCAGTCCATGGAGAGCGCATTTCTTAGCAAAATATTTTTTTCTACATACTTTGAAGTCCAGGTTGAAAAGAGGTCAAAATGGTGTAGTAGTGCCCTTGGGTAAGACATTAATTCTCGGTCCTAGCCTCGTCTACCGGGTAGGCCTAGGTCGCCTGGTGCATTTTCTGGGAACAATAACCTGCTTCGTTCATCAAGGTAAACCTAAATTAGTCAATATGTATTAGTATGTACCACGATGCATAGTTAGACATCGAATAGAAAAAACATGGAAAGAGACAGAATTTTATAAAATATAAATCCAAGAAGGGATCACCCCCCCCCCCCCTGACGGAAAGGGGAGAAAAGTTTGATATTTTCGTATTCAGTGTGAAGATTTCAAGCTACAACAAAACTCAAAAACTCAATTCTTGTTTACACATGTGTCATTAGGGACTTTTAGATTTGCACGTCAACAGCTTTGACTGCAACGTGTGACGCCATTTTAAGGCACTACGCATGCGTTACGTCGTCTCAGTAGGCGATTGAGAATGCGTCAACCTTGATTTTCCTAAATCTAGTACATACATACATACATACATATTGATATTTATATAGCACCTTTACATGCTCAAGGTACTATTTTGCCGCTTGCGCATAACATATACAGTTCCTCAGGTAGACAAAGGAACATCCCTTCCCTGATATGATGTAAAAATATGTAGAACAGGTGTCACATGCATATTCACCTGTTCTACACATTTTTACATAATAGCAGTGAAGGGATGTTCTTTTGTTGAGGGTAGAATGAGGAAATGTATTTTGTCCTCTTTCTTTGTCCGTGATGTTCATAGTGTTACTTCCTGCATGCATGCATGTATATCGTCGAGTGCAATTTAAAAGATTTCTAATTGTAGTCAACATGGGCAGTTAAGTACGTTGACACGCATAATCAGTCGGCGTTCGTCGTGTACTCGTCCACTCAATCTAAAAGTCCCTATTAAATAGCCTGACCCGTAATACACTTCCCTTTTAGGTGCCATTGTATATTTTTTTTTATACGACTTTAGGGAGACATGATTAAATAAACATTCCTTACTTGACTGAACAATTTGATATCTGCAACTAGGCTTCTTGCAGCCATGGAGCAGCATATTTCAATTCGATTACTGTAATTTCATATGAGATGGCGTTGAGGTTACCACGGCATTGTCTTGATTGAAAGTTGTAATGCATACAATATACACAATATAACAGACAAGCTCGTAAATTCATGGACAATTTTTACCCACTTTAAAACTATAGCATTAGTCAGCTTTGGCAACTTAAACGGGCAGAATGGTTACATGCCTTCCTTTGGGAAACGTTGTGCTCATCACTGCTAAGTTAAGTAGTAAATAAGGTTTTGCAAGTACTTTTGAATTTAAACTTGGTCAAAATGACACACGTCTTTTCCCTTTGTCAAATATCAATACAATATTCAGCTTAATTACAGCCTTGTGGACCGGATTATATCCTGCTTACATGACGTATGTTTTATCTCAGTGTTAAGAGTTACTGTACTTTTATTATCTATGATTCCATCATGAAAGGAAAATATGTACATTGTTTGGAAGGAGTGCAAAATACAATTTCAAGTCTATTGTAGATCAATTGAGTTTTTCTGCATGATTGGATGTGATTTCAAGCACAGTTTTGGAATGATACCCATATTGTGCCATAAAAGCACTTTTATACGGACCCTGCACGTTAATCCCATACATTATTCTGCCTGGTATTCTTTTGGGGATTCCCCTCGTTAATAATTGCGCATGTATTTGACACGCTTCAAATACTGATGTGGGTACCATTGTGCATGTGCACACTCCATGAATTATAACCTCTCTATTATTCAGTTTGTGACAAAATAACAAATCATGGAGGAAAAGAGGCTTCCGTGCTTAGCTCTTTACAAACAAGCCAAACAAAGCATTGAACTCTATCATTTCGAGAAGAAACACAATTGGCTATAAGCGGAATGAAATGTAAAGAGGGATGAATCAAACACTGGATGGCTTTACATTCTGCTCAACCAACCAAACGATTAGAAATGAGAATAGCGATAAAAAGCTGAACTTGTGAAATAGATGGTATAATGTCTGGCTGTGGAACGATGAGGATAACATTTCTGGCTATTTATCCATTGTGACCCCGTTTAAGAATTAAAAAAATGGAACGGGTTATAACCAGTTCGATTATAAAATGACATTGACGTTAGACAGTAACCAAGATATTTGAAGGAGATCATATTATAGGTCTGTTTTTTCAATGGATTTTCAAGTACGATTAGAGGCTATCCATACGCGTGTGTGTGTATGTGTGTGTGAGGGAGGAATTATTTATTGTGATTTAGCATGTAACACACCCACTTTTAATCTTAAACTGATTTCTAATGACCCTTTTCACTTTGAGAATGGACCTTATAAACACTATCCGATGAAAATACAAGTTTGTATCAATGGAAAGCTGAATGAGCCTAAAAATACAAATATAAAAGAATAACAACTAGTTTCCCTATCAGTAGTGCACAAAAGAAAATTAAAACCTCAATTTTCGCACCCTTACAAATAACGGGTCGACAGGGATCAAATTTGCCGCAGCTACGGTGACGACATTGCATATTGACCCAATCGGATGGCCTATACAGTGCGTATACAATAAAAAGTGTACCCAACTTTGGTAGCTCCTAATTAAAAAGTCATAACCAATATGACTTAGAAATCTGTTTCATGATGAAGAGTCATTTGTTCTTTATCCAATGATACCCTATTCATAATATTTCTGTCATGGGCTTTATAATGTGGGGTTGTTTAGCTGTATGGTTAGTACTCAAATGAAGACACATAGAGAAACATCAGAGTTAAGTTGCAGTCCAGCATGCCTGGTTATATTGTGTCTAGAAGACCCCATACACCACAGTGTACATTAACTGTGTGTATGTGTGTATAGCATGTAGCATTGAGTCAATGCATAAGATCACATATTACATCCCCCCTACAGAATAATAAACTGAGTCCATAATGTCTAAACTTGAAATATCCAAAGATGAAGTCCTATCAATAAGTCAATTTCTCTGGCTTCTTGATTACCCGGCCACTGCGGGTGGTCTGCTGGTGGTTGGGGATTGGGACAGGGTTTGGGACAGGGTTTGGGGCAGGGGTTGGGGCAGGAGAACCTCTGATGTCGGGCGTTGGATCAAGCGTCATCTCTTCGCGTGTATGAGGATCGGGTGTCTTGGTTACCTCCTCATCATGATGGATACGCCTGGGCTCAATATCAGCGAGGTGTTGCCGGTTTCTGCGTAGCACCCTTCCATTAGGCGTCTCGACGAGGTATGACCTAGGCTCATGGCATTGCTCACGAACAGTAGCTGTTATCCAGTGACGTGATGTCTGGTCTTGGACTCTCACAAGCTGTCCAGGTGAGAGTGGTGCTAGGTCATGGGCTGATTTGTCGTGATGGTACTTCTGGCTCTGCTGTCGAAGCTGCATGCGATGGTTAACATCATCACGACCAGGGGAGTTGTTGCGGATTCGAGTTGGTAAGTTGTCCTTCATCTTCCTCCCGTAAAGAAGCTCAGCTGGGCTTGGTATGCGGCTGTCAATGGGAGTGGCACGGATACATAGTAGAGCCATGTTGGGGTCGATACCACTCGCTTTAGCTTTCTTGAGCGTATTCTTGACAGTTTGAATCATTCGCTCAATGAAGCCATTTGACCTGGGGTAGTGGGGAGAGGATGTAACATGACTGAATCCCCACTGTGTAGCAAAGTCTCTGTATGTTGAGGAGTCAAAATGTCTTCCGTTGTCGCTAACGATTCTTTCTGGAACTCCTTGTTCTGCGAACACCTGACGGGTCGCATTGACTACTGCAGCACTGGTACACTCTTGAGGCATTTTCCGGATGAAAGGGAACTTTGAGAAGTAATCTGCAATGATGAGATAATTGTTCCCTTCAAAGTGAAATAAGTCTGTACCTAAGACTTGCCAGGAACGTGTAGGTATCTCGTGCTGGAGAAGAGTCTCATGGGGCTGCGAGGGCTTGTACTCTTGGCAGACTGAGCAGCCTTTCACCAGGACCTCGATATCGTCATTGATCGATTCCCAGTACACAGAAGCCTTAGCCCGAAGTCGTGTCTTCTCGATACCTTGATGACCTTCGTGAAGCTTGCTCAGTATGTACTCTCTCATGGAGTGTGGAATAAGGATTCGTTCACCATTCAGGATCAGTCCATCCTCAACTGCAAGTTGATCTCGAAAGGCCCAGTATCTCTGCAGATGCCGTGGTACCTCACGTCTCTTCTCTGGCCACCCTTTCACAATCACCTTCTGTAGTGCTGCAAACTCTGCATTCTTGGCTGTTTCCTCCTTCAACTGACTCAAACGGTCCGGAGCAAACTGTACAAAGTTTATTTGCAGGTCAAGGTGGATGTGTTCTGGAGGACCAAGAGGACGTCTGGATAGGCAGTCAGCTACTGGTACATCCTTACCAGGCTTGTAGACAATTGTCAGCTTGTATGGCTGTAGACGAAGGAGCATACGCTGAAGTCTAGGTGGAGCTGCTGCCAGGTGCTTATGCTGGATCATCTCCAGGGGTTTGTGGTCCGTCTCAACTATGAAACTTTTCCCGTACAGGAAGATGTGGAATCGTTCACAGCCGAAGACCACTGCAAGCAGCTCTCGCTCTATGTTGGCGTACCTCGTCTCTGCATCACTGAGGGCCTTTGATGCAAACGCGATACCCTTTCCATCCTGCAGTAGAGTCGCTCCCAAGCCCTGCAGAGAAGCATCTACCTGCAGTACCGTAGGCTTGTTAACATCGAAATACGCCCGAGTTGCATCGTGACATACCTTGTCACGTAAATCATTGAAGGCAGTCTGGTGCGTTGGAGTCCATTGGAATTCAGCGTCCTGCTTCAAAAGACCACGTAGGCTTGCAGTCTGGGCTGAAAGATTTGGTATGAATGGGCTAAGGTAGGTTATCATACCAAGGAACTCACGAAGCTGGCTCTTGTTCTCAGGTGGAGACATTGACTTGATTGCCTCGACCTTGTGAGGATCTGGATGGACGCCATCTGCATCATAGATCATACCGAAGAAAGAAATCTGGTTGACCTTTATGCTGCACTTGCCACTGTTGAACTGCAGACCGTACTTCACAGCTTTGGACATGAGGTGGTTCAGATTCTGATCGTGCTCTGCTTCACTCTTGCCGAACACAACAATATCGTCAGCGATCCCTATTGTGCCGGGGCAACCTTCGAGGATTTCGTCCATCCGCTGCTGGAATACATCCTGAGACATTGCTAGACCGAAAGGCATCCTGAGATATCTGTACCGTCCAAAGGGACTGTTGAAGGTAGTTAGAAGTGAACTGTCATGGTCGAGCTTGATAGACCAATAACCGTTCTTGGCATCGAGTTTGCTGAAGTGTCGAGCACCTGATAGCTTGTGTATCACCTCATCTGTCGTGATAGTGCGATAATGGCAACGACGAATAGCTCGGTTGAGATCCTTGGGATCCAAGCAGACCCGGAGTTTGCCATTCGACTTCCTTGAAACGGCGATGCTGCTGACCCATGCTGAAGGCTCAATGACTTTAGTGATCACGCCATTAGCTTCCATGTCATCAAACTCGAGCTTCAGTTCATCTCGTAGGTGGATTGGGCACCGTCTAGGAGCATGGACAACAGGCTGAACGTCTGGATCAAGAACAATATGATATTCTCCTGGGAAGTTGCCAATTTTGTCAAACTGGTCTGGATACTGCCTTACTAGGTCATCAGTAGAGCTTATCTGTGCTGAATGCTTGATCTCGTTGATGCGTGTGTGTAGAGTAAGCAGTTTCAGTTCCAACCCTGTGTCACAGCCGATGATCGCTGGACCCCTGGATTCCACGATGTAGAACGTGGCATAAAGCCAAGTTGAGTTGTTGAAACGACAGGGGAGCCTCACCGAACCGAAGTGCATCACTGGTGTTTCGTTGTAAGCGAACAACCGTGCACTTGAATTATGCACTGATTGAGGGTGAGGAACACCATCTTTAGTGAGATGGCCAGGAAACATCCCTCGAAACATTCGAAGAGGCAGAGTGTTGCCCTCCGCACCGGAGTCAACCTTCGAACGAAGTTTCATGATAGTTCTCTCATCCCGTCTGACTTCCACATATGCTATTGTTAGGTCGTCCCTGTCATCCACCTGCACAGCACTAATACCTGACACAATAATTCGATTGAACGACAGGACATCCACAGCGTCATACAGTAGTGGGACCGCTGCTGCTGCTTCAATATTGTTCGTGCTTTGAATGGAGTGAACGTTCTTGCCTCCACGATGTGGCGTAGCGTATTTAGCTTTCTGCTTCCACTTCTGGGTACTTGAAGCTGGAGATCTCCCAGAACACTGTGTACTTAGAGCTGGAGACCGACAAACACTCCTCCAGTGGTTCAACTTTCCACAGCTGTTACACTTGGTGCCATAAGCCGGACATGCTTCCCGTGAACTGCGAGCATGATTACCACCGCAATTAGGACACTTGCTACTAGTGTTAGTCTTCCGACGAACTACATCAATCGATGCAGGCTGAATATGTGTCTGTACTTGCGCTAGTTGAGCCATGTGCATCCGCGATGCTTCAAATGTTCTACTCAGCTCAAGCATTTGTGTAAGAGTGAGGGACTTGCTCTTCCCTAGAAGATCTTTCTGGAGCTCAGGATATCTAGTGCCTGTAACGAACTGCTCAATGATGCGTTCTTGGAGCTCAGTGTCATCACGAAATCCACAGTCATATGCCTGCAGCTTCAGGCGCGAGATATAATCATCTGCACTTTCCCTCTCCTTCTGCACATATTTCTGAAGGTATAGCCTAGCTACACGGAAATTCGCCCTTGGCCTCAGTTGTGTCTCGAACTTCTCCCAAACAACAGTTGGATTCTTCTTATCATCACCTTCCAGACCCCACGAGTTGTAAAGCTTGATACCCGTGGCACCAGTGAACAAAAGAACATGATCCACTTGCTTTCCAATCGCAACATTCTTGACCGAGAAGTATAAGTCACACTGCTGATGAAAAATCTTAACAGCATTGGCTCTGTCGGGGTCTTCCCAATTCATGCGGGGTGTAAATGATTCATTCATAGTTCATACCAGCTACTCAAACTCCAAAAGTAATGCAAATGTCAATGCACATTTTACTTACAGTAAAATCATCATATGGGACTGTTGAAAGAAGCACCTGTTGATCCAATGACAGTGTGTCAATAAGATAGCCTCCAAAATCTCTCCAAAATGATGCAAAGTTCACAAATATTGTTAAGTAGGTTCTATATCGCTGCCACCATATAATGTGGGGTTGTTTAGCTGTATGGTTAGTACTCAAATGAAGACACATAGAGAAACATCAGAGTTAAGTTGCAGTCCGGCATGCCTAACTTCTCCCAAACAACAGTTTATAATGTGGGGTTGTTTAGCTGTATGGTTAGTACTCAAATGAAGACACATAGAGAAACATCAGAGTTAAGTTGCAGTCCAGCATGCCTGGTTATATTGTGTCTAGAAGACCCCATACACCACAGTGTACATTAACTGTGTGTATGTGTGTATAGCATGTAGCATTGAGTCAATGCATAAGATCACATATTACAGGCTTTTAAAAGTGTTATTTAATAAATAATTACAAAAATGCTTTACAAACCTAGATAAAAATGAACTTGATCTAATCTGTTCATTTAATTGACTCCAAAGTTGTCTTGAAGAGTTGCATATGAATGAAAGATTTGATATGAAACATAATTCCTTTTCGATGGTCATGAAAATCGATATTTTCAGGTTATAATCTACACAACAATGAAAGAAGATACATAAGAGAGGCATTTGGGGGAACAATAAGAACTGCCGGTGAGGAATGTGATATTGGCGAGTTTTCGCTCAGCAACGGACAGACCTTCGCGGACATTTGAAAAATCGCGCCGACCAATATTTCGCTTAGTGGGTAGGGAGCACTAAAAATTTGTTTTCAATTCGAAAGAAAAAGTGCCAACCAATATTTCGGGGGGGGGGGGGTAGAAAGCACCTTGGCTAGCCCAAGGGGGGAATTAAACCTCCTAACCCCCTAGATCCGCCCCTGACACGAATGACTCTTCGGTGAGTTTCTTTTCTTCCGATTATTGTTTCTGAACAATAACAACATGAATATGGATATAACATGAATTGTTTTAAAACTTGATAATAAATTTATTGTTGAATTTTGATAAAAAGCTGTTTTGTGGCTTGATCGAGACAAGTTGTGCTAGTCGTGTAGTCCCGTCTGTACTGTATTGCGTGAAAGGGAATAGGCCATTTTCGTAATTTAATCAAATTTAATACATACGTCTTTGTGAAGTTCCTCAATACAAATTATTTCATTCACCTGTCTAGGATTCGCAATAGTCAGAATGCAAACTGCATGTATTAAGTGTGGCAACAACTAATGTATGCAGATTGGATTCTGTCTATTTAAATACTATTATTATTATCAGGTGAATGAAATAGTTTGTACCGAGGCACTTGATTCACTTGGGGCGTCATTGAGAACGCCCGTAGATTTGGCCAAAGCCCGTTCTAGATTTCAGGGCCTCAGCGGTCAACCAACTGTTACTATAGTAACTTCTCGATTTTGCACACGAACCGCAGATCCAAATTCCGCAATGAGTTTGCGAAAATTGCCTATTGTGTTAGGTGGCCAGCCAGCTAAGGCTCGTTCATATATAAATGCGGTAGCCCAGGTTTAGAGCAGTGGTCCCGTAACCATCGAGTCTTGGCTCGAATCCAAGTCGATGGACTGATGTTCTGGGTAAGGCGTTAATCCTCATTACAAAGTCCCTCGGAGAGGATTTAAAGTCGTTGGTACCCTAGTTATTTACGTAAAAACAACCTGCTTTCTCAACAGTGTTAACACTCAGGTAATACCAATCATCTCAATCTATATAGAAGGGGCAGAATAATTTCAGAATCAGTGTAAAACCGACATGAGATTTGATCCCGTGGCGAGCCTGCATAAAATGCTCGTTAACGGTTCTATATAGAACACCACCCCCCTGGACATTCACCCCCGGATGACCACCCCCAGTCAACAACCCCCTAGGACAACTACCCCCTAGGGCAACCATCCTCTAGGACGACTACCCCCTGGGACAGCAACCCCCGGACAACTACCACCCATGAAACTACTCCCTAGGACAACTACCCCTGGGACAACTACCCCGGACAATTAACACCCAGTAAACTACCCCCTAAGACAACTACCCCCTACGACAACCATTCTATAGGACAACTACCCCCGGACGCTTTTTAACTTCATGAATATAACTCAGTGGCGGATCCAGGGGACCCGGGGGGCCCGGGCCCCCACCCCTGGGTAAAAAAACTGTTAATTTTACCTCTTTTTTTTAAATTTTTATAGATGGGCCCCCTCCCCTGGCGCTCAAGGGGGGGGGGGGTGCTATTTTTTTTTAAATTTTCGGGAGCAAAAAAAAATAGTGCTCGCTACCACCCCCCCCCCCCCCCCTGAGCAAACTATCGGTCGGCTATTTCGCCGCTAAATATTTTCTCACGAAATGGGCCCCCTCCCCTGCCGTCAGCTGGATCCGCCCCTCATATAACTGTGGGTCCTCAGACTTCTGTTCATGTTGTGTGTAATATTATGGCTTGTGTATTCAAATGGCTATGATAAGTAAGTCAAGAAATACAATATCAACATTCAAAAAGTCTTTTATGTACATAATTTCCCCTTTCATACATTTTGTTTCATGTATGAATCCCTGTTTCAGAATGTTTGGTTTTTTGATTTGCAATTTGCCAGAAATGAATAATCTGCAAATGAATTTGTTGTTGACTTCCTTCACCCTGAAACAAATGGGGAAGATCTATGTTTGGTTTTAAAAAGGGAACATTTTTTTTTCCAACTTTCGACAGGGTTCCTTTATTAATAGCATTACGTATAGACATTGTATAGAAGAAAACATAAAAAGCATGCATGTTTGCTTGATAAGCACATAAAAAGCGTACATGCATTCAATTTATTCAAATAAAATTAAAATTACTGATTTACCCTAAATCATGATTAGAAATTTGAGTGCAGGTTTAAATCAATATTTACTTACATCGCCACGACTACTGAAACTTAAGAATTCCATAACGTTGCATAGTGGCCTAGTATATATATAGATATACAATCCTTTTATTTGCCAGTATTCCAAGGAAGAAGAAATTAATCATGTAATCGTGACTTCAAGTAATATGTACCGAACCTTTGGTTACAGTGTAAAACAGAACAGCGTAAAACAGAAATCAGAAACATAGCACTAAATTCAATCTTTAAATGGTAATAAAGAAATATTTCCACAGTAACAAAAAAATCAAAACAAATACACAAATTAGTGATTTTTAATTGGCAACAAAAACCTAGACTTCGATATTGTTGAGAGTATTTGCTACACGCACACTGTACTAGTAACAAAGATAATGAGTCACCCTGTCTAAATATCATAAATAAATAAATAAATAAATAAATAAGATTGTGTCAGGCCCCAGTTTGCGTGAATGGGTGATGGACACATTGGCGGGCAAATTCTATTTGAATGAGGGCGCTCTTTCGATCTAAATTTCACCGAACAAAATAAAAATGCAAACCCAGTTTCTGTGAGGGATTCACAGAATATCCGACGATGGCAAATCTTGTTTTGTCAAGCAACCACATATCCAACAACATTTTTACCAAGTCTTAGGAATTCCACTCCACGTAATTTAAAACTAAATCTATAAACAGAACCTCTCGCTTCTAGTTCCTTCCAGATGACTTCACGCCTACCAGAAATATGTTTCAAACCTTCCTTTCTTAGACAGTTCAATTTCATTTCGCATTATAAAAAGATTGTGGTAAGGGCTGAATGGAATCCTAATTTGGCTAATAATAAAAATAGAGTATGCCCAGTTAACGGACATTACAACGAATCGGGTAATAGGTATTTCATTCCATTCGAATGTATATGAGAGGGAGGGGAGGCATGAGGGTAAAGACAATGAATAGAGGACTATGGTGGCGAGAGAGATGCATTTTGTTGTTTAAATGAATGAATATGTTTTGGTGGCTCTAGCACCACGTGACGGCGCTCTTTGTTAAAGATACTATGTCCCTTTTGCAGCCAACATCAGGTTGAGCATTCCTGAGAGTCCAGATATGTTACACAGACCATGACTGCTGGTGTCAAGGGCGCTGGGGCGCTGGGGCTCTGGGGCTCTGGTTCAGTACCTAGCGGGCCAGCCAAACCGAGAGCAGCAGACACAGAGGCGGAGCTGGGCTGCTGCCGAGTGGCTGCTGCATATACTGGTCCATATAGTCAGCTGTCTGTAAACCCCAGACTGATGCAGCCTTTGCCTTGTGTCTCTACAGTCATGTTGTTGGTTGGTTGTGGTGGTTATATTACCTGACTGCTAAGAAAGCATAAATGCTTGTTAGAAAGCAACCAGACGGCCGACGGCTTTAGGTCCTCTCCGAGGGACCTGGTAATTAGGATTAATGTCTTACCAAAGGGTACTAGCGCATCGACTTGGTTTCGAACCCGGGTCACCGGATTACGAAACCACTGCTCTACCGACTGAGCTATCGCGCCTCCTCATGTGGGGAGGTTGCTGATACATCTCCGATGCCGTGGGGTGTAGGTAGCTGGTGCTAGACTGGGTCACGCGGAAGCAGGAGCAGGAAAGGTGGGAACTCTGGGGGTTCTTCCTCATCACTCCCCTCGTCCATCAGCTCACCGAGGATGGTGTTGATACGTGACCGTGCCTTCCGGAACTTGCGCTTAATTGGACATATGTTCACCCTCCGGTAGTCAGTCATGGCGTTCTCGCGAAGGAAAACGCACATGAGCTGCTCCTGTTTAGACATCAAGACAAAACTGTGTCTTCTTGGCCCTCTTCTTCTTGGCAAGGGTTGGCTGAGAGGAGGTGGAGGCCACGGACTGAGCTACCGATGCCACTGAAGATGCCCGAGAGGCGTTGGAGCCTACATCATCTCCATCAGAGGGTGAGGGTGAGGGTGTGGGTGCATGATGATGGATCCTCCTTGTGTTCATGTCCACGTCTTATTTTAACATTATGTAAAGTAGGCCTACATGATTAAATGCTAGAGCGCCGTAAGGGCAGCCATGCTAAAACCAGGGTAATAATCGGGAGCGCCAGGTCTGACAGATATGAGCGCTATATACAAGAACCCTATATTACTATTATTATTCTAGCAACAGAACTGGAACAGTATTCATACAACCTTACAATAAAGAAAATATATTATGTAATTATTATCACATGCTCCCCTCTCATACCATTTCTCTCTTTCTGTTTTTTTTCTCCCCTTTTCTCAATTTTCTGACAATGTGATAATTACTCATTAATAATTTTCTCTAATATGTATAGTAATATTTTTAATTTTTACAATGTTTGACTAAGCTGAATCAATTCTCGTTCATTTGCTTACATTGTTTTGTCATAAATTGAACTCTCTTTCCTTTTTTTCTCTCTTTCTCTCATCTTTCACCTTTCAATGGTGTTTTTACTTCTCTCTCTCTCTTTCAAATTTTATATCTCGTTATCCTTTCCCTCTCCCCTCTTCCACTATTTCACTCTATTTTTCTCCTTTCTTTCTCAATTTAATGACAAAGTGATAATCACCATGTTTTCTTCAAATACATAGTAAGGTTATCCTTCACATTAATTATATCAAATATCAATTTTAATCGATATCATTATGATGTAGTCTTTATATTAATATACCATTTTATAATTTACAATCGTATTTGCAATCGTATTACAGTGCCACCGGGCGTTCTTTGAGTCACTCCTATTATTCTGTGCTGCAGAGTTTATTTGTCTGGGTGTGCTCGAGGAGCGCTTGCTGGTACTGCAAAATAATTAATTTTGTATTTTTGAACTTTTAAATGCTTGTTACCTTGTAACCTTGTAGGGGTTTAAGCAATTGTGTTATTTTTTACCTACACTGTCGCTCATATTATAGGGATTGATATCGTGATAACCGATACCGATACCGATATGATCGGGATAGGGATCGAGAGAGGAGAAAATGGACGATTGTCTGTAAGATTCTGATTGTTGTTTCTAAGGCCGTTGTCGCCTTATTAAAGGTGTTTTAACCCAATTCCTGTCTGAGATCTAATCCTTCCTGTCTGTACCTAGTGAATCCCCTTACACTGGCGTAATCGGCAGGATTTCTTTGTGCTATGGTTTTTTTGGAAATCTAAGGATTGGGTGAGAAATTAATTGACACGGTTGTTTCATGCAGTGTGTGACTGTTGCCCCACTTTTGTTGTGCAGGCCTAGTGCTTGTTGATTTAGTAGTAGATCTAGGGTCTAGATCTAGGTCTAGACTCTACAGATAGACTAATCAAAGTTAAGGTAGCTATTAAACAAGTAGTTTAGTATTGAAGTAACCTTAAAAATAAAATAGAAAAATAAATAAATACATAGGTCTAGGGTCTAGACTAGTAGAAGTCTAGACTAAATAAAAAAAAAGTTTGATTAAAATAGTAGATTTAGAAGTCTAGACCACTCTCACTAACCATACACCATACACTAAAACACACACGTTCAATATGTCACTAAATTAAATTTAAACTAGATCTAGACTAGTCTAGTATAATATTCAGTGCTCAATAAAAGATAAAATTAACCATGACAGACCGATCAGCATATCTCGGCAGATTTACAGCTGAGCACATAGCACACTTGTGTGAATTGAATCATATTGATACCAATGCTGTAAAGACCAAGCAAGAGCGGATCTCATGTTTATGTGAATTGCCTAAGCTGGTAGAGGATGAACCAAAAAATACAGGTGTGGGTGTGGATGACCTTTTGCGGGTCATGAAGCACCTTGAAGATTCTCATCATCATGAGACTGAGAAACTATGCAAATCCTTACTGTCTGCTGCAATCGGTAGCTCTGCACAAACTGGTCCTCCGTTAAAGGGATTACATCAGCTAAGTAACGATGATGATATGGTGTGCTACCTTAGCACTTTTGAGCGACTAGCCCTGGCAGCAAACAAGCCAAAAAGTGAATGGCCTCGGCTGTTAGAACCATATCTTACTGGAAGAGCTCAGCAAGCATTCCACGCCCTGAGTAATAGAGAACAAAACAACTATGATGATGTTGTCCTGGCCATAAAGAGAAGGTACCACCTCACTCCGGAGGCATACAGAATAAAGTTCAAAAAAGAACATAAGAAGGCCAATGAAAGTTATGAAGAATTCGCTAGTTATTTACAAGATTATTTTTTGAAGTGGGTTGAGATACCCCAGGAGGCAGTAGAGATGCCTGAAGTCTCTAAAGGGCTCAATCTGGTCATGATTGACCAATTCTTAGAGAGAGTACCCGATGAAGTATTGAGGTTAAAGCTGAGGGAGCTACAAGCCACATCTATCATGGTAGTTGCGCGCAAGGCGGACGAATTAGTAATCCAGAGAGGGGCGAATGCGGGTAACACAACCTCAGGGAGTGATCCCTCCACTCCACGACGGACTGGTGCAAGCAGTAATCCCACAGGACGTAGATCCTTCAATGCTGCTTGCTACCGGTGTGGCCAGCTCGGGCACAGAATTGCCAATTGTCCGGTACCTCCGGGGGCCACAGGGTCGGGTTTCCAGGGAGGACCTCCACAGGGCTTTACTCGAGAACCGTCACCTAGGTGCAATTTTATTGCAAAGGATAGGGGTGATGCTACAATTGCAGATGTTGTTGTTCAGGGTCTAGATGACAGAGTGGTGAAGACCCAAGCCCTGCTGGACTCGGGGTCAGAGGTTTCCCTGGTCACTTTTGAATTGTGTAAGGAGTTAGGGGTAGAGGTTACTCGTGAAACTGAAGGGGTGTTAGGCATGATCAATGAAACCGCCTTAGTGCCTGATGGTTTAGCATCCCTGCAAGTGGGTCTAGGAGGCAGCACTGCGACTGAGGTCTTTCATGTGGTTGGTAGGCTCCCAGTACCTGTCCTCCTTGGTGCTGATTTTGCTGAAAAGGTGAAACTTATCATAGATTTTGGCAGTCGTAGTTATAGCACAAGTAGTAATGGGGCCAATGAGCGGCCAGTTAAGTTCTCGTTGAATGGAGGGCAGGAGATGTCACATGTTGGAGAAGAAGTCGATACTTATTCCCACGCTGAGGATGAGATGAAGAAACTTGATCTAACTGAAACAGATAGACAGAAATTAGATCAGGTGTTTCAAGACTTCCCAACTGTGTTTAGTGAGGTACCTGGTCATACGAACATGGCTATTCATAGAATTGATGTAGGAGGGGCTTCCCCCATCCGCTCTCACCCGTACAAGGTGAGTCCTGAGAAAAGACAAGCTCTTGATGAAGAGTTGGATAAGCTTCTGGACATGGGGAAGATTGAGCCTTCAGATTCACCTTGGGCCGCTCCTGTAGTGATGGTTCCTAAGAAGAACGGGAAGTACAGGATGTGTGTCGATTACCGGAAATTGAATACAGTGACAAAGATTGATGCCTTCCCCATGCCTACAGTGGATGACATTTTGAGCTCTCTGCATGGTGCCTCGGTTTTCTCATCATTAGATCTACGCAGTGGATACTGGCAGATGGGCGTTGCAGGTGAGGATGAGGAGAAGACTGCTTTTGTTTGTCATAGGGGTCTATTCCACTTCAAGGTCCTTCCTTTCGGTGTGGTGAATGGTCCTGCCAGTTTCCAACGGTTGATGTCTAAGGTGCTTGATGGCCTGATAGGGCGAAATTGCTATGTCTACTTGGACGACATTGTGTGTTTCTCTCCGGATATTGAGCAGCACATCTCTGATCTCCAGGAGATCTTTTGTTGCTTGCGACAAGCGGGTCTGACCGTAAATACTGAGAAATGTCAGTTTGTCTGCCAAGAAATGAAATATCTTGGCCATGTTGTCAGCTCAAATGGACTCAAGATGGACCCCGAGAAGGTGTCTACCATTGTTAACTATCCCCAACCTAGGTCGATCAAGGAATTAGAGAGGTTCCTTGGGATGGCCGGATGGTATCAGAAATTCATTCCTAGCTTCTCAGAGGTTGCAGCACCTCTTCATGGATTGAAGAAGAAAGGTGTTCCCTGGAATTGGACTGCTGACTGCACTCGTGCTTTTCAGGCCTTGAAGGAGAGCCTCCTCACTGAGCCAATACTAGGCTACCCTGATGAAGAATCCAGGTTTGCTGTACACACAGATGCCAGCAATGTTGGGGTCGGTGCAGTCCTGATCCAGCAGCAACCGTCTGGGACGAGAACTATCGCCTATGCGAGTCGGTCTTTGTCTGCTGCAGAAAGGAATTATAGTACTACTGAGAAGGAGTGTTTGGCTGTAGTATGGGCCCTAGAGAAATGGCGGCCATATCTGGAAGGTAGAGAGTGTCGTGTAATAACGGACCACCAGGCACTTTGCTGGTTATTTCGGAAGAAGAAGCAAAATGGGCGACTTGCTCGTTGGATTCTGAGGCTTCAGGATTTTCGGTTTCAGGTGATATACAGGCCTGGAAAGCAACATCATGTCCCGGACGCACGATCTAGGATTCCTGAGAAAGGTGTTGCCCCTTTGGTGGGAGTTGTAAACAGGGTTTTGTCGGATCGAGTCTGTGACGGACATGAAAAGGACTTATGTGCGGCCAGTGATTGCATTTCCCCGGATGATGAGTCGGTTAGTTGGGTACAATGTGATGATTGTGATAAGTGGTATCACCAGGTTTGTGTCCATATTGGTTCTCAAGAGGCGGAGGAGGTAGACAAATACTCTTGCCCATCTTGTGTTGGCAAGTCAGAGGCCACGGATGAAGTCGTTCTTCCTTTGGATTTGACAAAGGATTCTGTCCTGAGGGCACAACAGAGTGACCCAGATCTTTTGCCAGTCATTCAGATCCTTGAAAAGCAAAAGAATGGTGGTGGGGAGGATCAAGGTCCTGTTCAGAAGATTTCAGATTTCAGTTTGAAGGGAATGGTGTTGTATAAGAATGAATGTGTAGTTATCCCCAAGGTACTTCAGAATGCAGTGTTAGTTGAGTGTCATTGCAAGCCAATAGCTGGGCATCTTGGGAGAAAGAAGACACTTCAAAGGTTGAAGTCAATGGGTCTCTGGTGGAGTGGTATGTCGCAGTCTGTAAGAAGCTTTATTCGCAGTTGTAAGGTTTGTCTTCAAACAAAGCCTTCTTACCAGAGACGTCAAGGGAAGATGTTGTCTAGTACCTCCACGAGGCCTTGGGAAAAGGTTGGTGTAGATCTCATGGGGCCTTTGCCAAAGTCATATGCTGGGCATGAGTATATTCTGGTGGCTGTCGACCATTTCTCAAAGTTTGTGGAGATTCTGCCTTTGAAGTCAGCTACCAGCCAGTCGGTTGCAACCACTCTAGTGAGGGAGCTGTTCTGCAGATATGGACCTCCAGGAGCCCTGCTCTCGGACAATGGCCCCCAATTCAGAGGGAAGGTTCTGCGAGCTGTCTGCACGGACTGGGGGATAGAGCAGATCTTCATCACGCCATATCACCCCCAAACGAACTGGGTCGAAAGGGTGAATCGTAACATCAAGGCCATGCTTCAAGCTTACACCGGATCTGACCATCGACAGTGGGATGTTCATCTCGCTGAACTCGCGTTTGCCCTGAACAGCAGTAGTCATGACACACTTGGTGTAGAACCGTCAGTAGTTATGTTTGGACGGCGCTTGGCTTCTCCCTTGACTAACCGCCTGCGGACTGAGGGGAACAAAGACGTTCCTACGCAAGAAGAAATCGCACACAATCGTCGACGCGCTGTTAATAGCTCCAAACAATACTACGACCAGAGCCGTGATGAGTGCCGCATCACTGAAGGAAGCCAAGTCATGGTGAAGACTAAACCTCTGTCAAATGCGAAAAAGAACTTCTCAGCTAAGCTAGCACCACGATGGACTGGGCCGTTTGTTGTGCAGAAAAAACTAACCCCAGTGAATTTCCTTGTGGTGAACGCTGCCAACAAGAAGGTAACCCGCATTCATGTGGACCAATTGAAAGGGTGCTAATTACTTCGAACATAGACTTCGCATGTTGTCAACGCTGTTAAAATTGTCGATTATTGTAGCATATTGGATCAGGACTGGTTGAAAGTTCGCGACTCACGATTACATTGACTTACCTCTATAGCCGAGTAAGATTGCAGTTTGGTCGAGAGCGGAACTGTCACAGTTGGGCTATGGATCACGATAGAAACTAAATGGACGCTGAGTTTAATTGATCTGGACTCTTAATATAGATTCTAACAGACTCTTATTTCAACTGATGTTGTATGTTTAATGTCAACCATTTATATTGGTGCGTGCCCATGTGCTTTAATTCTGGCTCGTGCAGAATTATGCAATCTTCAGAATTGTTGATGACTATTATAATATTAACATGTCGGATCCTTATCTTTACAGTTAAAGGATAAATACAACCGGTTGGAAATTGTTGAAAATTGGAACTGTATATAAACTTGTGATTCCCTGCGAAATTTCTGTCTTTGCATCTAGTGTTTTTACTCAGAGTTATACATGTACACTGAATTTTGTGCACATGAAATTGTTATACAGTATGTACACAGAATTTGTGTATCAAAAGAAAAACAAAAGGACTACCAATTGAGTGTAGTTTATAATTTACACATATACAGATGTTAGTTTTGCTAACATCCTACACTTTGGTAAACACTATATCTGACCTGAAATTGGGTATAACAATATATATATATATATATTGTTATATATATTTAAATGTTTTTGCCGGACCTGCTGAACGGATTTAAATTAATAGAGGTTACAAAGTATGTTTAGTTGCCGTTCATCCTACACTTTAGTCATGCAGGTAGGGCTAAATTACAAATTGGTCTAAGGGTTATTTCTTTTAGAAAGGAATCAAACAAAAGAGCACTCAGCTGTGCTGGTGCTGTGTTACTTATATTGATTTTTTTTTTGAAAAGGTATTCATGGATATGTTTGAACATGTTCAGACGTTAATCTGTATTGGACGTTTTTTCTTGTTGGTTTTTGGCATTGTGTCTTTTGCATCTCTGTTTTGCGGGGAAAAGCTATCCTTTGGGGTGCGGTGTTCGTTATTCTTACAGTGTACATTTTTTGAGTACTGATGGTATCTTGCGCAGACAAGCGAACTGAGTGTATAGATTTACCCTGAACTCAACATAGAAAGAGTCGATAGCGATCACAGCAAATTAAGAGAACTGGTGGTCGTCTGTTTTGTCTGTACGCGCGCTTGGTTGCAATATTGTTGCTTCACATGTATATGTCTCGGGCGAGATTTGGCTTGTTTTATGAGCAGTTTGGAAAGTTTGAATAATATTTGAAAAAACCCCGTAGGGTATTTTTGGTGGGGGAGAGTATAGGGATTGATATCGTGATAACCGATACCGATACCGATATGATCGGGATAGGGATCGAGAGAGGAGAAAATGGACGATTGTCTGTAAGATTCTGATTGTTGTTTCTAAGGCCGTTGTCGCCTTATTAAAGGTGTTTTAACCCAATTCCTGTCTGAGATCTAATCCTTCCTGTCTGTACCTAGTGAATCCCCTTATAATATAGTTGGAATGTTTTTTGTCCCCAATTTATGGAATTATTTTGACAATGAGTTATTCCTAATAGATCTAGATAATAGTATACATTCTCAAATTGTATTGAATAATAATTTGCGAGTGTTTGTTTTGCGTGACAGCTAAAGTATGTGTATGCTAATATGCTTATCAACTAGGGGACCTACGTCCTTAAAGGTACTATGTCCCATTTGCAGGCCCAAAAAATGAAAATGTTAAATTCCAACGGCATTTGAAAGATAACACTAATTTAGAACTTCTCTAAATAAGAAAAGGGGGGGGGGGCTTGAAAATGTCCTTAAGCCTATACGTGATATATATTTTGTCTAATTAGCTTCTAAAGTGATACAAATCATTTTTTGTTTGGTTATACATTGCATTAGTATACGCACCTATTAATATCTGTGAATAATTAGGCTTGGCCATTTATATTTAGTATAGCAGCCAATTTTTGAAAAAAATAGCTAAAAAATGCAAAATAGTTTATAGTCATAGTTTAATGCCCTGCCTCTTTTTTTTTTTTTAAGTCCAGACGAGGAACACGTTATTTTTGTTATTTGACCTCACATCGAATGATATAATTTTGGCATCTAGAGAATGTGTGTGTGTGTGTTGTGTGGGTGTGGGTGTGAGGTTATGTGTGATTGCTAGTTTGGTCTTTTGTCCAAATGCCTTGAATTCACTAGCCTTTGGCTTTCATGTCGGCCTCTGAATTCCGAGTATTTTGTCCTCTTTTGGGGGGAAATTAAAAAAATGAATTATGTGATTCATGGTATATATTTGGCGAACAGCAAACTTTACCTAAATATTAGCTCGTTATGATCAAATTGGAGGTGTCGTGGACTAGTGGTCTAGTGTATACGTCACCGGACTGGGATCTGAGTCCCGCCTCGGCACTAATGCCCGCCCCCCCCCCCCCCTCCCACTCCGAGAACGGACGGACCCCATGCGTGTTACCAAAATGTCCTTTCGTAACAAAAGAAAAAGGTCGACCCGTATTGACTTTACACACCGGAATTTTGCTGAAAAGGGGGGGGGGGGGGGTGCTGAAAAAGGCTCGTATAACAAAAGAAAAAGGTCGACCCGTATTGACTTTACACACCGGACTTTTGCTGAAAAGGGGGGGGGGGGTCGCTTGGAACACGCATATGCGTACCCTAAATAACACTGAGTGGGGGGGGGGGGCGGGGCACTAATGTTATTTGGCAAGATATTAATCTACACTTGCCACAGTCCACCCAGGTGAGATAAATTGGTACCTGGCAGGAATCAATTCCTTAAAATGCTAGAGGACCATAATGGCTGCCAGGCTTGTGGAGTATCAGGAGTTAAGGGTTTACAAATGCTATTGTCTAAACCCAGTTGAGATGAATGGATAATTAAATTGAGTGTCAGAATATTTTGATAAAACACACCAAACCAAAAGTAGTTTGTCTGCCAAGGATTTAATGTCAACGAAAGAAAAACTAAACAACACTTGGAATAATTTGTACTTCACAATTGGTTGGATATAATTGTATTTTTGATAATAATTACAATATGTTACACGTTTAATAATCCATTATAACAAGAAATGAATTTACACATATGACTAAGTATTTTTACTGCAAGCCATGTATCATTTTCTTTCTTTATACACTTAGTTTTGGGCTTTATAGCTATCCATTGTGGTAAATAGAAACTGCAAACATGACAATGATAGTAATAACATTAGCCATACTAGCATTTAGCATTTATTAAGAACAAATAAGTTCACTACTCCTACATGAATAACCAGAACGAGAAAAATGTTAATAATGATAATAGCGATGACAGTAATAATTGCAAAACACAGTTTTTATCAGTTCGTAATTAGCACATGATCTAAATGACCCCGAAAATATACAAATATTTTGAAGCTGGAAAAGTCAGATTGTATTTTCGAACTGGCTTATTAATGATATTTGAAGAATCTACTACCCTTGCATATTATATTATTACCAAATATGACAAGATTTAAGTTAGAAATGCTTATTGACTGCTTCTGTATATGAATGTTTCTGTACGTAAGTTAGCCTTTAATATCATATAGATGTCATAAGTTTTCATTACATGAATAATACAAATGAATTTTAAGAACCTCCTCAGTAAATATTTCAAAACCATTTACAACGTTCATAGTCCAAAATCTTTGAAATATTATAATTTGCAGAAAACTGCGTTATGTCTTACTCTGAGATATTGAGTTCTCGTTATACAATACCTCTTTTTACACTGTTTAAGTTATTGAATCCCCGTTTGTAAATATTAATATCGACCTCAACCCATGTATAGGTCACAAACTATCACTTACCCTGATGATTCAAGCAGAATAAAGAGCCCGTTCGGTATTTTTTTCACTCAATAATACGGCATAATTAGTACACAAGTTTAATGAATATTGAAAGTTCATCTATTTCAACAAAAAATATATGTGCAATTGTGAAAAATAGCCAGTTCAGGTTTCAACAGATTATTGTTGATAGCTGGTCACACCAGCAGTCCTTCCTGTTCAGGGAGTCCCAAATAGGCTGATCAAATTGGTTTGCTGATGCTCATACGATGTTATGTATCAATGATCTTATACCAACAAAAATGTAGCTAAACATTTTTAACATATTTAACATTTAAAAAAACTGTGAAACACACAAGCTAATACTTTGGAAGTGTACAATTTTATTGGAGAAAGTTAACGTTGCATAACACAACAACGATATCTAAAAGCAAGCCTGACCCTACCAGAAGAATCATCTAAGTACAACCTTAATATGGAATTTATCCAAAGCACTACAGTACTATGATTATACAATATCTTTTTTTTCCTAATAGAAGTGAACGAATATTACAAATGGGTCATTATTCAGAAGCTACTCTATGACTAAGACATCATGTCTTGATGTATTTCCAGTTAAAACAATTTTCATATAACTCATCATTATTCGATTTTTATTTTGTACACGCCAAAATCATTTTTGTTGAAATTTCCCAATCCTATCGTAAGCTATACTATGTTCATTGCGATATTATTCCATTCTGTCATAAATTTGCCCTTGCTTTTGATAATACTCTAAGATAATTAAGATTTCAAAAGCAAAGTGATTATGGGGATGATGATCGTAATAACTGATGGAAGCTTCATGCAGCTATCACAATATGTGCCGTCTGGACGCCAGTAATATGCCGTAACGCTAAAGTTTCCGGTGGCAGCCCTGTGAGAAATAAAGATACATAGAGATCAGATTATGATACCCATCGTTCTCACCGATCCGCGCCATATAATGACGGCCAACTTATACATCTTTCTTATTATTGCAAAACTAACAGATTTAGTAAGAGTGCAATACCATACCTTATAGATCTTCTAAATAATGAATAATTGAAATGTATTTTTACACAATATATATATATATATTAACAATATTTGATGAATATGTTTATCATTATCTAATGTTTTAATACGTACCCAACTATGATTTAGTTTTAACGTAGGAAACCATGTTTTACAACCCACTCTGGAATATGTTTATCTTTTTACAGAGACATCAATTTATAATTATGTACTTACCGTTGATGAACAGGCAACATAGAGCAACATTTTGCTGACTTTTAATTTTCAATGAATATGAATTGTTAAAGACACAGGTCAGTGCAATAATTTCAGTATAGCTTTTTACTTATTTGTATGTTATGTATTGTATTGCTTTTGATCAATTATTGTTATTACTATTGTGAAGTTTAATAGATTTTAAAATGTAAATAATATATAGTGATTGATTTTAAATGCTACACATGAATACTGTCAAATGTTACCAATACTGTTTGAATGAATAATTGTAACAAATGAAATATAATGTTATGTAATTAAGCTCATGTATACATGTAAACATGCACAATTCAGCATTTTGGCTGCGAGGCATTGTTTTTTAATAAAACCATTATTGAATTGAATTGAATTGAATTAGAAGTAGTAGTAGTACTTTTATTTACTACTACTTCTACTACTAGTTTTTAAAAAATCTTTTCTACCTGGCATCATGCCAAATATTGTTGTATTTGAGAGATATGGTAGAACATATTATGTCATAGAACCATAATATTAAGACTACTGCTGCTGTTACTACTATGCTGATACTGCTACTTGCTACCACTAGTAACAGTAGCATCAGTATATCATTATGGTTCTAGGACATACGTCTAACATATCTCTGAAATGCAATGTCATTATACAAACATATTTGGCATGATGTCAGGTAAAAAACATGACAAGGAAAACGATCATGGAAAGCGGACCCATACTTGCGGCAAAGTTTCAAAATGCTCGAAAATGTGATTATCAATTTTGGATATATTTCAGGCAGCTACCACGATTAGATACATTCAACCACAACAAATGTCCGCTCGCGCCTGTCAATGATCTATACGTATTATGCTGAATAAAAAGGACATTATTATAGAACAAAAGAGATAGCTTGTCAAAGATTACAAATATCATCAAACTTTATGAAATTATTTGTGGAAGAAAGGACAAGTGTATTTACCATAGGGTGTTTAGGTTATAATGTGAACATAAAATGTTCGTGGTATCTGCACATCTTATAAATGACAACAAAGATAGTGTATTGGTTACAGTCAGTAGCGTATACGCAGGATTTTTTCGAGGGAGGGGGGGGGGGTTAAAATTTGAAAATCGCGCCGACAATTTCGCAACGACTCAGCCAACCGTGAATCAGCAGGGGGGGGGGGGGGGGTAAGAGCACATTTTTTTTTTTGGGGGGGTCTAGTATTTGAGGAAAAATTTCGCACCCCCCCCCCCCCCCCCCCTGCGTGTTATATCATTAATATATAATAGAAAAGGAGAGGCCTAGTATTGACACTTCTTGTGGAAGGTCACATTTCATTGATAGGAAATTTGAAGAAAAATCGTTGTACAGTGCGTCCCAGAGAAAACGAAACCGAGAATTATCGATGTTTATCATAACTTAATCACAATTATTATTGATACATGATACAAATTTGTAAGCTTAGATCCCCCTCTTTCATTTGATGCAACTATTATGATGCATATTTAACGCATGCATGATTAAAAACAATTTGAAGAGAGGAAACCAAAAAGTCAGTAGGGTTAGTTACATAAGCCTCATACAGTTTATTCTTTGTACGCATGGGTCGTGGGAGTGCAATTTGTTATCCGTGGCATTATAGTGCGTTTATTATTTTCGTTAGCTGATATTAGAGGAAAAGTTGCTGCTGTACAGCTGTAAGATTTTCGTATGCAATGTTTGTGTTAGAATCATTATAGACATCCAACAATTCTTCTGTTGCTAGACCAGATTTGAATGATTCAATTTTTGGGGTGTTTCTTTTCTGCACATGGTTATGTATCATTGAAAAAACAACTTGTACTTTATTTGAAATATATATGTAACATGAGAAATATGAAAATAAATGAAATGAAAATGGAATGAAATGACTTATATTAGGTGATTTTTTCACTGAAATATACAAAAAATAAGCTGATGATCAGTTATTTCGGAGTAAATTAAGCTACTAGCAATTCTGGTAGGTTTATTTATTTGTGGATAACAGCTATATATTAGAATATTGAGTCATACATGTCATTTGATATTATTGTTTACCTTCTGCCGAAAGATTTTCAGGGCATTTTCAACATCTTCACAAGATAGGATCAATATGACCATGAGGGGGTATATAGATTAATCCAACGATTATATTTGTCCTGTTATGATCAATGAAAACGTGACGTCATCTAGGCGACAATATGTTATTGTTATTCATTAATATTATTCATTGTTTTGGAAAATAATCTGTTATCTGACATTCCTTTGCAATGCAGTTTCATAACAAATACATACAAACATACATGTATTTTCATAACATTTTAAGCAAACTAAGATGGAGCACCCGTCAATGCATATACGTGCATACCCGCTTCATCGGTTATCTCATCAAATCAGCTCTAAATTAATATAAGGAAAAAGAGGACCAACGGTCACCGATTAGGCATTGTTTGCTATATAGAGGGCGCAAGTAGCAGTAAGTAGTGCAGTGGGCCTTTAAAAGTAGACCTATACAGTCAAATACAACAGATTTAAAATAGAATATAAAATGCTACTTACAGTTTTGAAGTTCCCACTTTGTCGTCGCAAAAATAATTTTTTTTTTCCTCGGAGATGCCATTCTTTTTTAAAGCAGCTTCGAGTTGCCTCATATTTGCAGAATCACAATTGCTAAACGGTGACCCCCATAAAAATAAAAAAATAAAAACAATTCAAGAGGGCTGTAACATTTGAACCTTTGGGGCATTTTACAAATGTGAGACTTTTCTAAGGATAATACAAAAATATTTAAATGTCACGAATTAACTTCGGTTTTAAACAGCACAAAGAATGATAGAAAGAAAAAAAAGTTTGCCAAGTCAACGAAAGGGATTGTGATAGAGTGTGCTCTTCGAAAATAGTAGAGTCTAGAGATGGATCCAAATTTATTTGTGTGGGGGGGGGGGGGCTTTTGTCCAAGCCATGGGCCATCAATACAGCATTAGCCAGATATACAGCGTTAACTTCTTTCTTTTTTTAAATAATGACGTAAATGTAATACTCTTCACCTTTATGTATACGGCGTAAGACCTTTATTCAGTGCAGTGGCCATAATTCATTTACACGTTTACAAGTGAAAAACCCGCAAACGGGTTTTTGAATAAACAAAAAAAAGTGATT